>JAIPRM010010079.1:0-14097 GCA_025469315.1 Stegophylla sp. TES_Ste_2020 | reverse complement strand
TTTAAAGAGGTCATTTTTTGAATTTCTCAATTCTTCAATGTTTTTTTTTGGAAAAAACTACCCAAAATTTGACAAAAACGACTCGAAAACCATCATTTTTAGATTAGAGTTTTATGAAAATTTAAACACAGATAGAAAATTCTATAAAAAAGATTTTGGCTTAAGAACATTTTGAAAATGTGAAAAATAATTTTGGACATTTTTTTTTATATTATTTACTTCCCTCGTTCAGAATCGTTTTATTGAAGAAATGATTTATCGTTTTTTAAAACTGAATACGCCCGTCAAGAGAATATCACCCGTCGTGCGAAGTACACCCATCGTGCGAAGTATGTCCGGCTTTTTAATAATATACGTCATACAGCTTTTAAATACAATTTTGAAATGATGGTAGAATTTTAAGTAATGTTTACAATTAAAAAGGACAAAGTATGATTAACAGTATTTGAATAATTGACAAAAATGAAGAAGAAAATAACAATTTATAAAAAATTATAAAAAAGAGAAGGTAATTTAATTTTAATATAAAATATAATACTTTTTACCTTTTATTTTTTATTCTATTGTCATACGATACTTTCTTTTACACGATTTTTATATTACTATTGGAGTGGATATTAGAGTTTTATTAGGTGATAGACATTATTCATACTAGTAGGCGTTGTTATATAAATATAGTGAAATTTCAGTCAGTTTTCACGAGATTTATTCATAATTAATTAATTAATTCATAATTGAAAATGGTTATCATTAAATCAGTTTTTCTGGAATGTATAGTGCACTTCGTTACGATAATGGTAACGTTGATAGAGAATTACGAGTTGAATTCTTTAGTGAGACATGGATTTAAAAGAATTCATTAGTTTAAATTTTAAATGGAAGTAATTTTCAAAAAGTAAGACGATTTGATTTTTTTTTTTCTCTTTGAATCAGAAGCGGTAATTTTTATTATGAAAACGTTATAGAGTTTGTATGCTATTGTTAATTATTATATTCAAACAATTGTAATAATTATTATAATTGGTCAAAGTTTCAAGTTTCAGGCATCGTTATTTCTGGATTAACGATTGCATAACTAAAATAGGTTTCATGAAAATCTAGATTACGGCGTATCACGCAATTTTAACTCAAACTTTGGTAGTATTTTTTGTACGCCCGGAAAAATGTTGTGAAAATTTCGAAAACTGATCCGTTGATAGATCTATGTTAGGTCTGTGGACAAACATTTTGGTCGATTTTTCCACCCGAAAACGAAACCAAATTTTACGACTTCACACTTCTCAGAATAGGTCCCCTAACCACACAGCCGTCTCCATTATCTTAGTACCCGTAATTTTGCCGATAAATTATGTGCAGGATCGCGTGACTTAATCGGCTTAATTAATTTCCTATCAAAACAATTGATTTTTTCCCTTCGACTTAATGAGGTATCGTGTTAATTAAACCCTAACTGCTATTGAATTTAATTTCGACGTTGGAAATTTCTCGGGTATTTACGTGTTTACTTCTTTTAGATGATAATCGATAATTATTACTTTTCGGCGTTCAATTAAGCCGACAGAGAGAAATTTTAATGCAGTCAGTCAGTGCAGTGAACGTGTCCGCCGCGAACCTCTCGAAACAACCAACTTCAACAGTTCAATTCAAGTTGAAAAGATATTCAAAAGGAGTGAAATAATGTGAGTACACGATATGATTTACCATAATAATATTACCTATGTGTATGCACGTGTTTTGGCTAAATTTTCGATTGACCTAAATTGTATTCCAAAATTGTTCATCCAAAGCAGTCAGATTGACGGTAATTCTGTGGTTCTATGGGGAAAAGTGGTTCAAGTAAAAAAAAAAAAAACAAAAATCGGTATACTAAAATAATTACTCGACTTCCATCTTTTATACCAAATAAATATCTTTTGTAATTTAAGTTGACTTTACCCATTTCACAAAATACACATTCAAAAATAGTTTTTTTTTTTAATGTTTCTACGATTAAACGTATTTCTAATGTATTTCTACAAATACATCCGTCAAATAAAATATAGGACTAGCGTTATATTATTATTTATTATAAAACGCGATTCTCAGATCGCGTTTTGATGCGATGTGATAGTCTTGGTCTCGGATACCGTATATAGCTATTTTCGTGAGGACGTGAAATATTCAAAACGCGTGGCTAGATTTTTTTTGTGTATTGTTGCTGAATTTTCGCTATTTTCACTCGACGGGTCAAGTGATCGAAAAGTTTTAAGAGCACTCAATTGTTAAATAGTTATCTATTGTTAGTTCCGCATTTTCTCATCAACGAAAAAAAAAATATATATATATATACACGTAAGTATTCGCAAAGTTCAATTACAACTAATGAATCTTTAAAATAGTTCATTACTCGAAAAAACTTTCTGTACACCATGAGAATTTAACGAATTTCTATTCAATCGCACACGAGCCGATCTAGAATTTAATTAAAACCCTAAGTTACGTATTGGTCTTGTGACTTTAATAGACTTTTTTTTAAGGTGAATTTGAAATGGATTCATATGCGAGTGCTTTCCGCCATCCTTATTCGAGTTGAATCATTTCAAATGTATAATGGAAGCGCGTGTTCTGTAATAATTAACAAATTTTAAAAAGGGACGTATTTAAAAAATATATACTGTATATTAAAATTATTTTATAATGTCCGTAAATGATTTAAAATGATTTAATACATAAGTTGGCGTAATTAAAAACTGTTTTATACAATATACAAAATAAATGGCAATGAAAATAAAATAATAAAATTAAAGGGCTGCAGCCGGGAGTGATTAATTTCGAATTCCCAGTCAAGTAGTACAGAGTCGAAATAATTATATTCAATTCTTGGTTACTAAATTTTGACTTCGTAATTTTTCTTTTTTTTTTTTTTAAAAAAAAAAAGGTTTTTTAGTAAAAATGATTTGTTTGAGATTAAAATCGAGTGAATTCAATCGATTGTATTAATCGATTATTCAACATTTTAATTAACTGACCCATGCATGAATTCATCTTCACTTCTCTTACATTGGATATTGTGTGTATTTTTTAAATCGATAATGTATAATATATCGACTTGATATATACATGTGTGATCTCACATTAATGCTTGTATTTAGGTATAATATCATTTTTTATACATTGTCGTTTTCAAGGGCACTTTGCCGAATCGGTTGTTATTTTTATTCTTAACCTAAAAGGATGTCATATTTAACGTAATAAGTTATAGGCAATAAAAAGAAAAAAAAAACGTAAACCGAAAATTCGGTACAGACAGTTACGTTTAATTGCTAGAAATGGGTATGGGTAATAATTAATTTTATTATTAACTTGCATAGCGTAGTATAAAAAAGCGAGTTGGCTTCGTTCGTCTAAGATTAATTCGTATAAAAACGAACAGGTTCTGTTGAAATTATTTTCATCGAAAAAATAAATAAATATAATAACGAAATCATTTCCTTAAAATGTAGATTTTTATTTGAGATTTTGTAAATAATTTTTTTTTTTTTTTGAATGATTAATGTGATAATTTTTTGAAATTAATTTATTGAAAGAAATATTTCATTAGAGACAAGATGCACGTGCTAGAATATTTAATTAAAATATATATATAAAAAAAAAAAATAGTTAAATAGTTTTATATATAAAAATATGTATAAAACTAAAATAATCGATTATTAATATCCAGTAATTTATTCACCGTAACCATTTTTACTAATTATATATTAGTCATTTGTAATTATTAAATATTACATAACACAAATATATTAAATAATACACATATTGTTTTGTATATATTTATGGGTTTATAGCATAACCGTTTATCGTATTTTATTTTATATCGTTTAATATTTATATGATTAATTAAGTTAGGTCTCACAGGCATTTTTTCCTGACGTCGTATTTAATGCGAAATGGCTTAGCAAAAGTCTAATTAAATTTCTATAGATCATTGTTCATAAATGGATATTAAACCGTAGTCCATAGTGCCATTTTTGTAAATTTCCTATGGTTTACCCAATAATTATGAAAACTTTATAAAAACTACGAAATCATTGATATAACTTTATTTGTTATATAATAATTTTAATTGAATTCAGTCATTTTATCGTAAATTCCGTAATTATAATTCTACAACGTTATGTTTTGAATATTTAATTTTACTAGAATTGATTAGGTTTCGGAAATATAAAAATAGACATTTATAAATTTTGAGAAATTGTTGTTTTCATCACTTGGAATTGGCGATTTTCAGTTTTAACTCTAGTAACATCTAGTACGAAAAATCATTTATTGATGCGATTATTGTGATAGGCAGTGGCGAAATATTACCATATGTTCGTTAAGAAAGGTTTATGAAATTCTAAAAATGATTATAAAAATATTAAATATTTTCAAATTTAGTGTGTTATCGTTGTTTATCATTTTAGTATTGTTTTACCAATATCTAATATATAATATATATATTTCATAAATCACTTCCCTTTTTTTTAACGTCTACGAATCCATACCTTCAATACTGCACTTCAAAATTCTAAGCAATACAAATAAAATATTATTGATGGGTTGGGATGGGTGTAAAATATTGTCCAAGAGTCCCTTCTTCTTGTAGTTACGTCACTAGTGATGGTACACTTATTCAATGAATCAAAATTTGACGGAAACGGAAAATTTTTAATAAAACGAAAACTTTGCATCATTGTTTACATATTTTGTCAAAAATGATTTTTTTTTTCTTAAATTTTATCTCTTATTTGCCATATGCTAACCCTTTTACCAGAAATACTTAACTGGGGAGAGCCATAGATACCCCCAAATCGTCGTTACTGCACCGAGGTCTCGGTTTATGTTGAATTAAAAAAAGAATAGAAGATTCGGTCACATTGGTTGAGTTTTTGATAGTGTGACAGCAAGAGGGCATTTCGGAAAAATTACTGCCCGGGCCTTTTATGCGTGAAAGGTCGACCGTGTGCAGCACACCCTCCGGACGAATATATATATTGGATTTTATATTTAGAATGCTTGAAGGTATATGTTGTACTGTTGTACTCGTTAGTCGTTTCTAAACATTGTCTTCGATCATTCGCGACTTGCGCCGCCACCCATTCGTCTTATCCGACTCAAATAATTATTGTGCGGGACACAATGCTTTAATTTACACGACGCGTGAGTTCACGTAGCAATTTTCTCGACGAATAATCTTATTGTGACGTCGTCTAATACAATTAGTATTATATGCGAGTATTAACGTCGAGTCGCTCGTGAGGGTATATTTTATAATCGCTCGTCAAAATATGTTCGAGTATTTGTCAGTTTCTGAGCATTTTTAAAGTGTATTTTGTCGGATGACGGTTTTATGACAAGGCAAGGTTAGGCGAATACGCTTTTTTTTTTGTATTTCGATAAGTTAGTTCGATATAGAAAATCACGAGTGAAGTTTGAAGTGAAAGATCACTTACCTTTAGTTTGCAAAACGTATTAAAAAATAAGCAAAAAAAAAAAATCTTAACTTCTATAAAATCAGTGAATTTTTTGTTTAATTTTAGTGAATATTTACAATCTATACCAAAGAATAATATGCAAAAGTAATAAAAATAATTATTCGTACAAAATAAAATACAGGGTGTCTCAGTATTATTTTACAAATGCAATAACTTTTGTTCTGTTAACAATTTTCAACTTTTTTTTTTTTTTATAATTATTACTACAGCATTGCGCTATAACAATAACATATATATATATATATATATATATAATACAGGTTAATCCATTAATTTTCTATGATTTTTTGAAATTTTCGAATAATTTAATAATATCGTTAAATAAGTTATAATATCACCAAATGACGTCATAATATAACTATAATTATTATGCAGTAATTGATAAAATTTTAAAATTATTCACAAACTTAAGTAAACCGTAGAAAATGAATGGAATAATCTTTATTAGAGATTTAAGTAACAATATCTTTCTAAAATTCAGATTTACAAAATAGCTATTTTAAATTTTTTCTAAAACTAAAGTATAAAATTCTATATTTGAAAATTTGGGTCTTAAAAAAAAAAAAAAAAATGTGTTTATTATTAATTGTTGTAGCGTAATGCTGTGGTACTAATTTTTAAAAAAAAGTCAAAAATTATTAATAGAACAAAAAATTATCGCATTTGTCAAATTATAGTGGGACATTCTGTATATTTTAAATCTATGGGATTGGATTTGAATAAAGAAAAAAATAACTTGACAATAAAATTAATGAATTGCAGATAAGTATCTATATAATGTGGAAATAAATGTACTCGATGATTGAGTTAGAGTAGTGAGACAGAGTTAGATAATTTAATAAAAAAAAGGAACTCCTTATATAATTTAGATAACTTTAACTTTTTAACTCGTTAATGCCCAGCTTTGTAACACAATATCTAAAGCAATAGTCATAAAAATATATTTTATTTAATTTAATTTATAATTTGAATAAAAGTAATCATAAAAACTATAATAAAATTATAGTATGATAAAACTATATATACTATATATAATTAACTATAATAAAATTATATTTTTTACTCGAGTAATTTTCATAAAATTTCCAATAAAATGTTTAATACATTATTTATACAATTTAATTTCTATATATTTTTAAATATTAAAGTTTATCATATTTTGTATACTGTTTGATGTATGTTGTATTTTATAATAAGTAAGCGAATAGGGGGCTAAACGAAACATTTATCATTATTTTACAATATTTATGTATCATAATTTTTAATAGCCAATAATCATGCACTAGACTATAAAATAATTTATTGAGTAAATACTAAATTAAGTATAATAAATTATTAATAGTACTTAATTTATAAATGTATTATATTTTTACGCGTAATACTATTTTTATTTGTAAGCGTTTAAATTTTTGGTCCATAACAATTATTAGTAAATAATTATACAATATTAATAATTAATACTTTTAATGAACTGAACAAAATTTTTGTTTTAACATTTTCAGATGAAAATTTTTTTTTATGAAAATGTACAGCTCTATACTATAGAGTCTATAGCGAACATAATATTATTTGAAGGACCATGACACCGTGTTTCGTTAAATATGTCGTTATCGGTATCGAAAACAATATGATATGTGAAATTTACTATTAGAAATAATGCGATGCTTTCGATATCAATAATATGCGTTTTTGGAACTAAAATAATTCTTTAAACCCAGGTACAAATGGTGTTAGTTTAATACGCATTTTTTGTTGTACTGATATTAGATTAAAACATTTTTCTGTAAAATAATTATTTCGTAAAATAACATATAACTCGAATATTATGTGATTTAAAAATATTTCAATTTTAAATTAAAACTCTATAAAAAAAAAAAATACTGAAAGTGATATATACTCGAAAGACTACACAATGTAAAATACAAATTACATTAAAACAACAGAATCGCCCTAAACACATTTTCTACTTATTTGGGCTGGGTCTTGAAACAATAAATAAGCGTATGTTACACAACGTAGATATGGTGCGCAGCGGTGTGTTAAGGAAATTTTCGGCCTAGGGCTAATTAGTTTTTCCGCCCGTTTAACCTCTTACACCCGACTACACTTCTTGTGTGACTCATATATTGTGATTAGTGTTCGGATTTGTATGCACTCAAAAAGCTTAAAAAAGTATGCATTTATGCACCAAAAAACCTTTAAATATGCACTTGATATGTTCTTACTTATTTTTTTTTTTAATTATATGCAAATATATGCTCTTACTCAAAATATATGCGTTTATATACCTATGTATTTTTAATTTCTTCAATGAATTGTAAAACAACTCAATTAGGTAGGTACATTTAAGGGTTTAAGGGTCCTTAAGGGTGTAATTATATTAAGGGATTACAGGCATCAAGTAACAACAATAATTAAAAAACATAAAGTATTTAAAAATGTATTCATAAAATAAAATAAATACTTTTGTTACGAATGATAATAAAAAAAATTAATGAAGTATTAATAAGCATTTATAAAATTTAAGGCTAAAAATATAATTTTAAAAAGTAAATTTGTGTAGGATAAATCGAACGGAATTGTAGCCAACGACCGCAATGCGATAAAGCCTAGTAGTTTACACTTGCGTTATATTGACGTGCAGTGACGCAAATGCATTGTACCGCGGTGACACGTTAGTGACATCATTGATTAAAAAGTACTTATTTTACTTATTTTTAATAATAATAATATGATGCGCGTTATCTGTGCACCTTCGCGGTTCAATAGTAATCGGAAAACAGAAAACAAAAAACAAAAACGAAACTACACATTCATAATGTATGTCGATCAGATTGGAATTATTGTTGTAACACAACAATGATAATTTTCATTATTGTAACACCGTAATGACGTACCGCCACGGATTACACAAATCTCACGTGCGGGGGAGGGGAGACGCGGAGAGTCAGACGAACGGCCGTCGGGGGGGGGCGGGGATCTGACCCGCGTGATGATGTCCGTGCGCCGAGAGAAAACGACGTATACTTCAACGGTCGATTATTTTAATATCTCGTAAACACATAATTATTATATTATATTTTATTACAACAAACGTCGAGTGTTGTTGTAGTATCACAGGACGCGCGTTCCACAGTCGTTAGTCGCGTGCGCCAATAATAATAATAATACAGTCGGATAAAAACTAAACGTGTCGATTCATGGACGACGCGTCTTCGGAGACGCGATAACGATAACCGCGTTTTATGCCGGACCAAAGACGTTATAATGATGTGTGACCCATAATAGACCGACAACGTTCGCGTTTTTGTTTCATACCGCGCGGTTTCGGGCTTCTCGCGAGTTACCTGAGAACATTACGCAGTGACGTCGTTTGGCCATACGGTGAACGCGATTTAGGAGGACTCGACACAGTGCGTTCATCATGTCCAGCCGCAATTCGGGGGGCGGCGGCCACCCCAGGAGGAAAAACAGCCGAGCTAACCGGAGCCATAACGCATTGAACAGATCTAACGATTCGGTACGCATTCCTTAGGGGTCGAATTTTGAGGAGAGGGAGCGGGAAGGGGCGGGGAGGCATCGGCACGTCCGTTTAGCAGCCCTTGGTAACTATTTGAAATGGAGAGGGGGAGAGGTTAATCGGAACTCAAATTGATGTGAAACCAATATGTTCGTCCCTTCTCTAAGACCTAAAATACGCCATTTTTTTTACGCAAGATTGTAATTTTATTAATGTTTCGACATATTTTTATGCATTCATTAAGAAATACTTACAACAAGTTGAAAAAACAATTATGCATTTGATACACTTAGGCAAAGACAAAACGAGAATAGTGTAATGAGGAAACGTGCATCTACGTTTACAGCGCCTAGGAATTATTAAAAATTCATAATTTTTCGGGTATCCGCATGAACTTGTTCAGTATGGCCAATTATCTTTTCGAAGAAGTAATAAAAATAAAAATAAAAACAATAAGTTTCCAGTTTGAGACAGAGTGGAACATTTTTTAGAGAGGAGAGGGAAAACATATTCTTGTTAAGTGGATTTGGATTTGTTTGTAATAAATTTCCGCTTGTTCGGTGACCAAAGGTAGTTGTAAAACGTTGTGGAGGGAGTCATATAGTATGTACTATGAGACATTTGTTATTAGTCGTAGGTTGATTGATAGAAATGTTGGAGGCCGTCTAGTATTAGATGGTATTTCCGAGTTCCAAATTTTGATGTCATTAATTTCAAACCATAAAAGTTGACTAAAAATGTGAGTGTAGAATAAATCTGAAAACTACTGTATTCGGATGGACAAAATACTATTTGAACTCCAAAACACGTATGACTGGCCAAAAAGCCTGAATATTGATATTATTATTATTATTATTATTTTACTCTATATTTTTCTTGTTTTACTTTATTATCATATTTTTTTTCGTTATTTTCGGGGAGAAAAAATCCGAGATTCCATACGATAAAAGCGTACGTGATGTACAATTTTCGACTGAATTTTTGTGTGGAATTAAAATTATGTTTGAAAATAAAAATAATATTCCACGTTATCAGCACTGGTCAATGGAACAAAGTTTAAATACCGATGCATACATGAAGCATTTCCGTGAACATATATACCGTTAATTATTATGCTAGATTTAATTGAGTGTAGATATAACATCCAATAATAATATTATACCCGCGTGAGATTATTTCAAAAGTGTCTAAACTCGTAAAACAGACGTCATCTCTTATTATAAGCTTTTAAATTTAACAATGACTATAAGCTGACCATAACAGCTACTAGTAGTGTACGGTTTTACTATACAGGATTATAGTAAATAATAATTCCTAATTAACGTTATTAAATTCACCAGGATCTTTCGACTAAAATGTTTTATTTATTTATTTATTTTTTTCAGTCGCTAAACCATGTTTCAACCTCATCGAATGTTAAATATTATTTATAAAAAATGTGTTTTGAAAATAATAAATAAATAAATAAATGATTTTTGTGATAAAAATTAATAGAATTATCACTTTTGATCGTTTGTGAACATAAATGATTATACTCATACTCTAAAAATACATTTGAAAACTAAAAATACTAAAAATGATGCCAAATCATAAAACCTCAAAATTATTAAAAGTTTTTTTTCAAGTTATTTATTTATTCGTTAATTAATAAACAAACCAATTAAGCTTTTAAATATTTTTATAATTATAGAAATATTATAATATTTTTAATATTATAATTTATAATCGACATATATTTGTGAATACAATTTTAACATAAAATTAGAAAATAAGACTTAAGAAAGTCGAAAAATAGCTTAATAAATCAAACAGCTAATAAATGTAGAGTAATAATTATTCTGTGTTTTAAGTTTGGAAAGCTTTGTCTAAAACATTGAAAAAATGAATTTAATTACTAACATTATCGATCTCGACCATAGCAAAATGATCAATAATCGTCGTCGTGCGAGTGCGCATGTTGCTAGGCTCAGTTTTCCGTTTTTTGGCAAGAAAATATTTTCCGAGTGCACAAAATTGGCCAAGGTTTATTTGAAGGGATGATAATAAAAATTAAAAATTGGTATCAGGTCCGCGTTTTTATATCTTAATATGTGTATAAATACGCTACAGGTTTTTTTTTTCTTTTTCATTTATTATAATATTCAAGAATGCGTGAACCGATTTTGATTTTGTTTTTCTGCGATAGAAATTTGTTAATCGTTATTAGGAGTGTCGTCACACTCTTCAATCACAAACATTTGGCTTAATGTGTGTATGTAAAGTATAACACTGATTTCAGTGTTTTTTAAAGACACATAACGATTATCCTATTTTATATTTTCCATTGCATTTTTTGTATCATTATGTACTAAAGCAGTGGTTCCAAACCTTTTTTATTCTACGCCCCCTTTTGTTGATTTTCAAAAATCTTGCGCCTCCCCTCTCTAAATAAATGAAAAAAATTTATCAACTATTTTGTATACTTTACAAATAAACTACACAATATTCTGAATGATAACTTTTTTATTGCTGATAATAATTATAATATATGAATGACAGTAAATAATACAACGGATTAATCAATGAATATGAATAATTGTAGAAATAAATTAGTATAAAATAATAATAAGTTATGTTTAGCAACTAAACACTGATCTCTACACTAATTACAAATTTTATTTTGTGATGACTGCTTGCGCCTCCCCAGCAATTTGTTCACGCCTCCCTAGGGGGGCACGCCCCCCCCCCTGGTTGGGAAACACTGTACTAAGGAATAAGGTGGACAATAGTAATGTATTGGTTGTAGAACGAAACTGATTCCGGTCACTAAATTGTTTGATATAGAATACAAATAAATGTAATTATTTTTTTTTTATGATGTTGATATTAATTATTGTAAAAGTTTGAAATTTTTCATGGAATATTTTTAGGTGTAAGGAAATGTATAAATATAAATTTATGTTTTTGCAACTGTTTTTATTATTATTGATATATTTATAACTTCGGTTGCCGTGGTCATTATTTTTTGTAACTGATTTATGCAACGAAATAATTTTTGGACAACAGTGGAATTTCGACTACTGGGCCATACTAGTACGTATAAAGAAATGAGCGAGTCAGTGAGAGAGATGAGAGAGCGTAACATATACCTAATAAAATACAAACAATACGTATTTCGTTATGACTTAGTCATTAGATAAATTAAATTGATTTTTTTATTTTATTTTAAATGTATTGAAGGGAAGTATTGAAGATTTGAAAATATATGCTTAGCTTTTGGAGGCTATTATTGTTGCTTATCGTTGTTTCGCGCTGCCCTTACTTTGTTCTGCCGTTCTGCGTTCTCGTGACAATGAGATTGAAACGGTAACGCTATTTATTTAATTAACGAGAAACGTTTGATTTATTTTATTTTAGTCTTGATTTTCCACAATGACTTAATTAGTACAATATTTACAATTAATTAATACAATTTAATCAAGGCTATTGTGATCAATGCCGAAGAGCACATTTAAAAATGACCTTTTAAAGTTTTAATATCATTAATTACAAAAATGCTAGTTTTTAAGTTCAATGATAATAATATATTTAAGAGTATCCAGTATTGGCCACAAAACAAAAGCCATGCAATCTATTTATATTCTAATGTTAGAAAATAATTAATAATTAAAATAAAATGTGAATAATTTGCTTGAAATTTATCAGTTTTACATAATACAAAATTTCCTAGAAAATGATTCAAGCCGATTTAATCCATTTAACATTTAAGATTCAGAGTAAAGCGAAGTAATACTATTAGTGGTTTAAAAATGTTGTTCATTTAATATTATTATTATTATTTTTCATAGAAATACTTCATAAAGGTAGATTCCATGAATAATTTATAACATTCGTTTTAAGTTAGAAATACGGTCCAAATAGCCCGCAATCCAAAATATAGCTGAATTATTTTCATTTTTATTTTTTTATATATTATATTAAAATATTTATTGTTTATTTAGGGTAGAAAATTATTTACGAGTTTACATAAATATAGTTATACCATATATTTATGTTTTTTTTTTTTTTTAAATCAGCTAAGTACATTATTGATTATAAGAGCATTATATAAAAAAAATAATTATTTACATGATGTTGATATTGTCATTATTCTGTTAATTAACTTGGTATAAAATTGACAATTTTTTTTTTCTGTATACCTAATTGAATCTCCGTTTAAAATCGTTTAAATAAAGAGATGATTAATACACCCACTAGAGGAGTGAAGAATACCCATGCTGTGAAGGATGTCCCGTTTTTTTAAATATGTATCATTTATCATTAGTTTACTCGATGACTGTAATATTTCGACATTGATAGCCATTTTAAAGAGTTTATTTCTCATGGTTTTTATTAAAATTTTTAGTTTCAAGAAAAATTATTAATTAAGACTTATCACAAAACGAGACGCGGCTAAACCAAAATGTTATATTATGGACTATAATATTGAGTATAATATACAATTTTTTTTGGAAACTATTAGATAAACAGAAACGACATGTTTAAAGGACAAAGTTTTCAAAATAACAAACCCTTTAAAATTGTTATCTCAAGGGTTTTTGAAAATGTGATAATTTTTCACTGAAATATTAAATTTAAATATAATGCATTGTCTCTGTAAGTTTTAAATACTACAAAAAATGAATTAGAATTTGGTTATTTTAATAATTTTAGAATTTATAAAAATGGGTGATTTCTCGTACCTTTCTATATATTGTAGAATATTTGTTTCATTTTTCTCATATTAATTTATTAAGCACGTAAAATTATTAAATAATACCTGATGATTTAAAATATCTATAATTTATTTGTTTGTACAAATTGTCCAAAAAAGATTTACATTTTGTAATAATTTTTATTTATTTATTTTTTTGATAATTTGAAATTATCAGGATAGTAAAAAACCACAGAAATCTTAAAGAAAAAAAAATTAGGAAATATTTATTTTCTGACAACGCTACTAATTTCATCAAATTTTGGACCATTTTTGGAAAGCTGAAACGTCTGGGGAGTGTTTTACGCCAATCTACACTTTTGTTTATTCTG
>JAIPRM010010078.1:0-14097 GCA_025469315.1 Stegophylla sp. TES_Ste_2020 | reverse complement strand
AAAATGACCTCTCTAAAGTACAATCTAGAGGCGAATCCGGTTTCAAAAAGTTATTGATCGAAACTTTTGGACAAGTATTTCTATACGAAAAAGTGTTAACAGAAAAAAAAAATAAAAAAAATAAAAATAAACATCATTGTAAAAACACTAGCTTCTTCACTCTGTTCAGAATCTAAAATACCATCATTAATCTGACCAGTATTTCATTACTTAAAAAACTGTATTTCATCAATGAATTGTTTAAAATAAACAGCGTATTACCAACATTAATTCATTACTAAAATAATGTAATACAAGTATATTTACATCGATGTGTTAAGAATTTATTACGAAATGTAATAATTAACATAAGTAGGAAGAGATACCTACCTATAATGCAGTCCTATGATTCGCATATAAATTAAAATTGTAAACTTTTATAAGTATAAAGGTAAATTCTGTCAGATATACTACAATATTTCGTCATGGGAACATTTATAAACACTCCTAATGATATAGATATAACATAACAATTAGCTGATTAAGGATATTATCAAATATAATAAAATATATAAATACTAATAACTAGTTGTACAGTGATTTATTGGTATTTAATATTATTTACCATTTCCATATGAATAATACTTTCAGAATCGTTTAAAATTATCTCAGATGTCAGATACTCGTGTATTTTACTCATCTACCTAATTAAGTATTATAATTAATTTGAATATTTTCAATCACGAAAAAGGGATTTAATTTGTTAGATGCAAGGTTTTAATTAGTTTATCATAGAAACATAATAATAATAATAATAATATATTTAAATAATAGTATCATGCACATGTATAACTAATAGAAATTATTTTCTGTTATCCTGTGTAGCATAAATATATTTCATTTTGTGATTTTTAAGCAAAAATAAGGAACTAACAATATCTCAAAACTTCCAGAAGTCCATTTATGGAAATAACAAGTCTTACTACCCCAGCCCCTAATAGTTATGCATTTAATTTGTTTACATACATTAAAAGTATTACTACCTAACACAAACCTAACCCAACTAATGTATAAAAAGTAAAAATAAAGTAAAGTCAAGAAAGCCGGATACACTTCGCACCACGGATATTCTTCGCTCCTCGGGTTAGATACTCATGGTGGGTGAGTAGAATGATAATTAGTAACGACAAATGAACACGTACTTCGCTATTAACCTAAATATGCATTTGTAAATTGTAATAATAACAAAACTATTTCGGCCTATTCACAACTCGGGAATCATGACTAAATTCAAATAATAATGAACATATGTGCAACTCGTGTACTGTAAACGTTGTTTGTACACAATTTGTTTACTAATTAATTGAAATGATATTGGTTATTGTTTTAACATTTAAGTGAAAACCAAAACGAATATTACGCATTTTTATCCGATTTAATATCTCAAGGATACAGAATGCACGTGCGTCTAAAACTTTGTGGTAAAACCCATCTACCGATTGAATTCTGAATCATTCCGTCTACACATCGTACCACTAGAGACCGGCACAATGACAATGCTAAACGGTTTTATTTTTCAGTAAATCAAATACTGAAATTTTCCAACGTACCACGCAAAAGACAAAAAAACTAATGATTTAAAATAAACCTTACTTTAGATTGATGACCGAAGCCTAATTAAAAAAATATAATACCTAAGACAACATATAAAATTGGGCCTTTAATGTAATCAAATAATGATTATAAATTATAATCTAATAATATTATTGCGTATATCATTTTCTTTTTAATGTAAGTTACAATGCAATTTGCATATTTTAATAATATCATAAAAAAATAATTTTTTTAGATTTTTCTTCATTAAACTATGCATCCATAACTTTATCAAAGTTAATACTCATTGTTCAATGTAATAAATCAAATAATTCTAATCAGGGCTTAGACTTAATGTATTTACATATTTGTTTGGAAAGTAAATAGAATAAATTTTATTCGAAACAAATTTATCACGTGTATCCATTTGAAATTTAATAGTTTTTAGCGCATACTCACATTTATTCTTTTTTATTAAAATTAAAATTTATTCAATCACCTCCTTACAAATATAATAATAATTATAATACTAATTATAAAATAAATTTGGTTAAAATAACTTAACTAGAATTAGCTAGTCTATATATTTTTTTTTTTACCTCACTACGAATTTCATAAAAAAAATATTATAATTGGAACCGTGGTTGTTGATGATAACAATTTGTATTTTATAATTTGATATTTAAAAACGTCTAAACAGCAGGTTGCAGCTATAACTACAATACCTATAGCCTGTATGGTTGAATTGTAAAACAACTTTTCTGTGTTTATACGATAAAAAGCACTAGTGCCTGAATTGTGACATTTAGATTTCGAAACATATTTATTATTTTAATGTGATTAATCGTGGTTAACCTATTGTATATTTTCAATAATTTCCTTGCACATAATAAATTGTCATAATTAAATTTTTTAAAAAAATAGCTGTTAATCTTCAAATATCTGACATTCAAAAATATTATAACATCTTTATGTGAAACCTGAAAACAAATTGAGGGGAGCTAAGTCCCCTCTCATTTTCTCCTATTTGAAAGTATCTCATATTCAAAGTAGTGTTTAAAAATATATTAACTTTAAAAAAACCAATAAAACTATTTTTGAAACAGTTGAAATCTTTAAGACCATTATTAATGTATCTAGGCGATATGAAAGAAAATTATAAAAATGTTCTAAGACATTTTATTTAAAAAAAAAAATTAGCTTTTTAAGTAACATTTTAAATGCAATCTGTATTTGAAACTAGCATTATTTATTTATCTTTGCTTTAATTTTAATTCAAAACTTTGTTTGTTTTTTTTTCTCAATCTACCTATTCCTCCGAAGTGTACTATGAAACCGTTTGATTTTAAAAAGAAATTTATTATTAATGAATTTGTTAGAGCAGTAAAAAAATCAAAATCGTTCTAAGCCACGCAAATTTACGATATATGGTTAATGCTAAGTCACTATATTATTATAAGTGTTACGAAGCCTATAAATTGTAATTATGCAAATGTAATAAATAGAGTAACAACAAATTATACAGTTCGTTTACATGACTTTTCAACAATTACTCGTATTTCATTGTCTGTAATCAAAATAATCATCTTATTTTATACTGTTATATCAATACTATTGAAAGAAAAAAAAAACAATTTTAAGAAGCGACCCAATCCTTGAATTTCCTGCGGTCCAATCCACTCCTATCATCATCACACTTCAATAAGGCACTGCGACCACCAGTGAAGGTTATTCGACATAACCGGACATCAAAATCTGAGCTGCAGCGATGACAATATACGGGTCGTTTCGATGACGCGTGGGTGTGGATAGAATATAAATGAATAATTAATTAAATTAAGAGGTTAGTGTATGCATGACAATACTATGTTTACATGCAACATTAAAGACGGTTTAAAAACTAAAAAGCAATTTAATCATACATAATGTAAACGCCTTAAAGCGCCTTTATTTAAGCAATCTTTATAAAATAGGTAAACCGTTTTTAATTTAAAGACTATCGAATATGTGGTTTAACCGGATAAAATCTGTTTTACTTTTACATGTAATCATGTAAATAAACTCAGACTTAGAAAATTGTATCAAATATAATAATAGAACTAGGAAGAAATAATAATTTCATATAGCCTTTATAACATAATAAAAATGAAAATTCACATGTAAACAAGTCAGATAATTTAGATCGACTCAGTTCAAAAATCTGTTTAGTTTAAGTGGTGATGACCATAAACGCCAGTCCAAATGAAAAATGGTACATAAGCGCCACCTTTAAATAAAACTAAAATGGCCTTAAGCGTGAACGCCTATTATTCACAAAAGCATCAAGTTATTCATTTTTGTAACGTATAGTCAATTTCTTGGTAGGTATTTTAGAATGTTAGCTCCAAGTTATAAAAATTTTTTTTCGTATAGGCAATTTCTTGACAGAAACATACGTATTTTAGAATGTTCAGTTCAGCCCGTATCGTTATTATTAGGAATGACCGGTTGTGGTGGAAGAGGATATCCAAGTTTTTGGAAATACTACTGTTTTGATAAACAATATACATATCTGTAATATTTTTATAACACATGTTTAACAAAAACTTTTATTTTAGAAAAAGCACATTTTGGAATTTATTTTAAAAGTTTTTCCAAAACGTACTATTTTTATGCAATGCATGGACATTTCATGTTTTGGATTGTTGCACCTTTTAAAAATCCCAAAACATACGGTTTATACTTAAAAAATAAATGGTATTTTTAAAAACATCACTATAACTCATTATACGTTACATTTCAATTGGGCTTCAATTAACTTACATTGGTTATATAAGAGGAGATATGGAAAATCACTTCTCCTGAAAAATCAAAATTCTTGCAATAATACGTTTTAGATTTCTACCCCTCAATTATTACACCTTATGTCGACAACGACTTCTATATTTCCTATATTTTGCTTTTAATTAGATAGCTTCGACTAGGCCCTTAAGGCGTTGGTACTTATGACCATACCAGTTTTAAAAAGTGGTACTTTCGTCGAAAATTTTAAGGATCATTAAAGGTGATTGACGATTATAGCCTACAGCCAGTTTAAGAACAGTTTATTTTATGCATATATTTTATATATTTAATTTATTATATAAATAATTTTATATTTACATATTACCTGAATAAATATATATGTATATATTATTATTATTATTATTATATTATATTATTTTTTTTTTTTATTACATATTATATTTTATGCAGTAATTGCAATACAAGCGACGCGCAGTGATCGATGTACCCGACCGCGTGTCACGGGTCACAATAACAATATAATAAAGTCATGCACAGCTGCTTGCCTGTACAGTCAATAATATACATACACACGAGCTGTTCTCGAGTGATGATCGAAGTGGCCAAACATCACTTTGCGAAAAAGTTTTAAACTTGACGTGGGTACTATGATACGTTAATCAGAGACGGAATTACACAATTGCCGCCCCTAGGCAACTGTTTTTTTTTTTTTTAACACCCAAAAAAATTTTTTTACCACATGTGTAAGTATTTTGAAAAAGAAAATAATTTTTTTGACTAAATAATCAATTTTTAGATTCAATAATTGTTCTATTTGTAAAAATAGGATACCAATACCATGTATCGAAAACGAAAATGTATTATAAAATTGAATAAAAATATTATTAATACATTTAAAATATTCTTCAAAATTAAAATTAAGTATTTAACAATCCTGTAGTGCTAAAACAATCGATATAGGTACTTTAAGTTATTTTTAATATAAAATGGTGTAAATAGCCAAATATTTAATCTTAATAAATCGAATTTTCCCATTTAGTCACCCCTACATTTCCCAGAGAAAAAATTTAAAAACAACAATTCTCATTATATTGTTGTATTATTATATTGTAAGTATACCAACATCAGTAACATTTAATAAAATAACCAACACTTTGGTAAACGTTTTTAAAATAAATAAAAATTTTGTAATATAAAAATGTATGACTACAATTATTATTACTTTGAAGTCGGTAAAATAAAAATATTAACACGACATTGCCGCTTCCAAAAATTTGCCGCCCTAGGCAACTGCCTACTTTGCCTGACACTAAATCTGCCACTGATACGTTTTCTTCTGTTTCGTTTGTGAATATTCGTTAATAAAATATATTCTCATAATTTTGCTGATAGAGACTTTTGGACAAATATTTCAATATGAAAAGGTGTTTACAGTAAAAAAATATGAACATCATTGTACAAAAAATTGTGAACTTCGCTCGTCGGGGTGTTCTTCGCACGTCAGGTGAGATACTCTTGACGGATGTATTGAATTTTAAAGAAAATAATTCATTTCTTAACCTTCCAGCGGGCGCGCTGTTGTAAAAAATACAACAGTTTTGTATTACTTTTTTTTTTTGTACTTTTATTCTATTTTTGTCTTATCGGCAGTCATGGGTATTCCTTGAAAATGTTATTATCTACGTTTTAGACTAGCTTTAAAGTATTTTAATTCACTTTATCGCTAACAAGTCGACACAAACTTATCGTGTTGTCGCTAAATACAACGCGCGCCGTTCGGTGTACTTTTTGTTCCATGTAATTATTTGAGTTTATTATTTTATAATTATTTTATTTGTGTGTTTTTAACGTCAAAAAAATGTAAGTATTGTTTTATATTACCTATATTTTATATATATTTATATATTAACATTATATTTTATAAAAAAAATAAAATAATAATATTTTATATTGTATTCATTTATTATTTGTTTACGTTATTTATACATTTTTGGTACAAACTTACATTATTCAAATACATGCTTCGAGTGTGGACGAATAAAAAATGCCGCTACGACTATGAAGTGTACTAAGTGTTTGAGGTTTGTATGTAAGGTACATTCAAAAAAAGTTATTATGTGCGAACAGTGTTCTATTTATGATAATGATAATGATGTATAAAAATAATAATTTTGTAAAATTTAAAGTAAAAATAATACAATTTTTCTTTTTTAATTTATACTCATGGCCATCATACAATTTTTTATATGATATAATGTATTCAATTTTAATAAACAAATAATAATAATTCGTAATTTATAAAAATAAAAAATAAAAATTATAAAGATATTGTAATGATTTTTAATTTATTACTGCCTGTATTAAATATGAAATATAATAATTTAAGTTTAAATCATTGTAAGTGCATTAATATTTGATATTTGTATGGTTATCATAACATATTAGGACTGTCGTAAAAATTACAACGCGCGACTACTCTTGTTTGAAATGATAGCGCGCCCGCTCGAAGGTTAAATAAAACAATTCCGAACGAAGGAAGTTAATATTATAAATATAAAATAATGGGTAAGATAAGGTTATGAAATAACTACTGTTATTTAATAGTGTTGGGTGAGTAGTGTATTTTATACAATTTTTTTCGAGTCGAGTCGAGTTGTAATGTTGTTGAGTAGATAATCGAATATTGTGTGTTTGTGTGTTTGCGCTGCCGAATTCGGACGTAACATATACATGGCAATTCGTGTAATCTGTGATAACTAATAAGGCCTTGAGAAATGTATTTGGGTGGCAGTCAGAAGCCACACCGCAATTATCAGCTTGTACCGTATTAAATTTAGCGTCGAAAAATACGTTAAGACATGGTTAAGATAAGATTCGCTTATCTTATCTTATTATTATTATTATTTGTTATTCGCTTATAACAAATACCCACCTTTTATTATGTTCATTACCTAGAAATATAAAAACTCGTTAAAATTTGTTGTACTTTCTTGGATTTCTTTTCCGTCTAACTCTCTAACTCTTGTAAAATGTTTAATTTTTTGTCTACAAGAAACTTTATTGCACCAAAATATTCGCAATGAAATTTTCTATCTAGGTAGAGAGTTTCAAAAAAATCGGGGGGGCTAATTTTCTTTTAAATACATTAAAGTGTGTAATTTTAGGTAAAACTAACGAATTTCGTCGAAATTCTAACTTCAAACAGTTATAAAGAAAAAAGATGACTAACGATTTTCCAGATTTTTTCATGTCAATTAGACATTTTATATGTCAGTGAGATCATATTAAATTTTCAAATATTTATATCAAAAATTTTATTACATAAAAACTAACTACAAAATGAGAAATTTTCGAAATTTTCAATATGGTGTACTTGACTCAAAATTGATCAAATTTTTTTTGAAATTTTTATGAGATGTTTTCGTGAAAACTTTTTTATCTAAACTTTAAGAAAATTTAAATACAGATAAACAGTAATATGAAAAATAATATTTTGGTAATTTTTTTTTTTTAATATCTATGTGAAATTTATTTTCCTGTTGTTAATAGTGGGACATTAAACTGGCTGCGTAAAATATAAAAATATAGTTTTTTTCTGTTTTTACAAAATGCTTGAATAAACTGTATCTCAGCTCAGAATTGTTTGACCTGTTAAAGAAATGATTTATCGTTTCTTCAAAATTTAACACATTCGAGGAACGATTTCCACGCTTGGAGTCAAAAATATCTATAATGCAAAATATTTCCGGCTTTTTATTTTTTTAATATATGATTCAAATTCGTTTTAAAGCAAAATTTAACAAATACTTTCTTTGCTTTTTTTTAAGCACTTAAAATGCTTTTTTAAGGATTTATTTTGCTAAAAATGACAAATGACGATTTTAATTAAAATATGTAACTTAGGTACACCCGTAAAATGTGAGGGTAATGGAGGGAGCTAAAAAATGATTTTTTTTTTTTCATCTATTAGTGCACTGAACGCAGGTAGGACTAGACGCAATCGATTCGCGAACGAAGAGAATAGAAGTTGTATTAATTTGGACGTGGGTTTTGGGTATCTGCGTGATCAAAAATCATAACAAATGCCAAATAGCACGAAATATCGTGACCAATGTTGGCGTCAAATGTAGCTGGGCCACTATGAAGATTGAATAATATACACTACTATTATCATTAAATATTTTATTATTTTTCGTGCACGGAGTAATAATAATTTATACCACAGTGAAGTTGTACAACAAGTTGTTCGAACCATCACGTAGGTTAGGTTATATAGGTTATATTTTTAGGGCATAGGTATATTTTTAGAAATTTCCCAAAAATGAAAAATACAACTGCGTGTATGGATTTATTTACCGTGAGACAATTATATTGGACATTTGTTATGAGATCATATGGCCTAGAGCCTCGATACTGATACATTATAATTAATATTTTCGTCGAATTATGCCGTTTCTGTATGTTTTCTACGTGTTTCTATTTCGGTATACTCTCTGTACCGACGCGTAATGCCCATAGACACTGACTCAACAAAGGCCGAGGGCAGTAGGGTTTCTAGCTATGTGCTCTGAATTAACACAGGAGCAAATGGCCTCTAAAATATATTCCATAAATAATTAGATAAAATAATACACAGAGTGATTAGTAAATTTAAATAATATTATAATTTATAATTTATAGACAATTCACCGAAGATTTGTAAGTTTTTATTAGTAAATTTCGACTTTAAGATCTAGGAAATGTTTTGCAAAGCCATCAAGTCCCCCCACTCGAGAAACAAAAAATATCCATGGTGCGTAGCATGCCTGGTTTTTATTTTTATAAACCTGATAATATTGTTATTGTGTATTACATAAAGCTTCGCTCAAAACCGTTTTATTGAAGAAATTATTTTTCGTTTCTTCAAATTTTTTAATTTTTTTCATTGTACGTATAAAGTGTGCAGTTAAAAGAACATAAATTCACATGCATTTTCTTACATACCTAATAGGTCAAATTTCCAATTTTGTCATAAGTCATAATTTTAGATTCTGAACGAAGTAAAGAAGCTAGTGTTTTTACAATGATGTTTATTTTTTTTTTCTGTGTACAACTTTTCGTATGGAAATGCTTGTCCAAAAGTTTCGATCAGTAACTTTTTGAAACCGGATTTGCCTCTAGATTGTACTTTAAAGAGGTCATTTTTTGAAATTCTCAATTATTCTTCAATTTTTTTTTTTTTGGAAAAAACTACCCAAAATTTGACTAAAACGACTCGGAAACTATCATTTTTTGATCCGGAACTATATGAAAATTTAAACATAGATAGAAAATCGTATAAGAAAGATTTTGGCGCAAGAAAATTTTGAAAATGTGAAAAAAAAATTTTGGACATTTTCCTAACATTTTTTTTTCATGTTATTAACTTCCCTCGTTCAGAATCGTTTTATTGAAGAAATGATTTATCGTATTTTTTAAATTAAATACACCCGTCAAGAGAATCCCACCCGTCGTGCGAAGTGTGTCTGGCTTTGTTTCATTGTAATCAGACACTCTGGTTTTACTCTAAGCGGGGTCTCGATAAAATATGACCGGCAGAAAAAGTCATAATATAATTCTACGAACATAACCTGTAAAAATGAGACGCGCAAGAGTCTGTTCAATTCAAAGGACAGCTGGACGACAACACCACCGGGTAGATGGCAGCACTTGCCCGTGTATTGCGCACGTCTCGTTCACTGCCGCCGCCGCCGGTCCGACTCCTCGGCCCTGATGGCGCGACCACCCCGCGCAAAAACATAACCTTCAACTCGCCGGCGAATCGTTTGTTTATTTTCCTTTCCATCTCTCTTCAGTTCTATAAAACCGCCCGTGTTGCCGGCCGCGCGCTCCTCGTTCCTCGTCATTCCGTCTCACTCTCAGCGGCTGGCGGCAACCACACAGCCGCGTACAGGCTGCCGGCGCTACGCGATAACCAGCTGCTGCTGCAGCAGCAGTAGTCTCGTGCGACACGGTGATGCGGCGGTGTTCGTTACACGCTTTACCACTATTTCATACCGCGAAACGACCGCGTGTCTGTAGTTGTCGGCAACGCCATCGCCGCGGCCAATAACGGAGAGAAATCGTCAACAGCAGCTGCTTTGTCGGTAAGTGTGTGTAGCAGTCGTCCTTTTTTCGGCGTGCCGTTCACCGTTTGTTTTCCGAGGTGGTTTTTGATTGTTTTATTCGTAATGCTTTTTCTTTTCCGTCGCCCCGTGCGCGATTTTTGGGACAGGAACCGCCGGGATTTCTCCCGTGCTCCGCGCGACGTGATCGTGAAAGGTCAACGGTCAGACGACGTCTCGCCGACACATCTCGTGGTATCATCGTAATAATAATAATATTGTTTTTTGGCTTGTGCACTTTGCGTTCGCCGCCTGCGCCGATCTGATAACGCGCCTGATAATAATAATATCCACGTGATGGCACGTAACGGCATTTTTTTTTTTTGAAAAAATTTCATATTATATTCTCGAGAGGCACTACTACTGCAGGTTTTACGTTTACGGATCGAATTTACCCTGTCACGAATTTTTGTTCTTTTTTTATTAGCCAAAACCGTTTAAGACAAGGCTGCCCGAACCCAGGCCAGCAGGCCACAAAGTGGCCCGTTAACGCATTTGAATTTGCTCGCCAATAGTAGCTTTTTCAAAATATTATGTAAAAAATAAATACCAAAGTGACAAAGTTTATTAAGTGTATCTCATAATAATTCTGATTTTATGTTATTATCAACATCAAATTTATCATCACCAAATATTAAAAATTATTAGCCTCTTCGTGGATCTCCCTGGGGTTTTCATTTTATTTTTTCGATGTTATTAAAATATATGCAATTTAAAGTTTAATTGAATTAAAATATCTATCTATCGATTTATCTCTGTATAGAAAAATTATAGGTGTAAGCAAGTCTTGTTCACAAGATGGCCCATCAGCTAAATGTATTTGAAATTATAGCTCGCTTCCAAAATAAAGTGGGCAGCCTTGTTTTAAGAGTTTTAAGAGTCATACCTTCATTTTCTTGTCTGTCTACGAACAAACAACGAAGCTGTAAAAACATGAATTGTGCAATTTAGATTAATTTTAGAGTTTAAACACAATATTAAATGATTCAACGACAAGAATATTTTCAAGATAATGTCTTGTCGTTTTTGAAAAATATTGCTTGACAGCTATTCTAAACATTTAAAGCTTGAAAACTTATAACTTTTTTTTCATACGATATTTTACAAAAATAATGTGCACAGGGCTCGTCAATGCATTTGCATATCAATTATGCTAAGTTTTTAGTTGACGGATTTAATGATAGATGACAGAAATCCATTTCAAAATACCACGATCAAATATGTAAAATTTTATTTAAAGATTTAAAGATTTTTTGCCTATTTGGCATAATATTTAAGCATATTTCCTGAGGCAATTCTAAGCGGAAATTCAATTTATTCGTGATATTATTTTCGGTTTATTTTACTGATAAAATAAAAAAGGATAAAGATTGTTTTTATGTATAACAAAAAAAAAAAATTTTTATTCGGCCTGTTTTATACTCCACTATTAACTGAGAAAAGGAAAAAACGGGAAAAAATGTCTTATGAGAAAAAAAGCAAAAAAAAAAAAAAATGGAAAAATAAAATTTTAACATAGGTTTAACATAATAAAAATTTTCTCGCAATAAAAAACATGACTCATATTATTGTCTATCTATATTTAAATTTTCATAAATTTTGGGTTAAAAAAAAGTAGTATTTTAGCAGTTTGTCAAATTTTTGTTTGTTTTTTACAAATTTTGAAAAAAATTTGAGATTTTCGAAAAATATCTTCTCAAAAATAAAATCTAGGCCAAGGGAAGTGTCCCGACCCGGAGTCCACTCTCCTAGTTGCGTCACTGACTTCAACTAATACACAATAATAATTATCAGTTTTGAAGTACTGAACTTATTTAGTTACATACAACATTTACGAAAAACGAAAATTAATTTTCATATATTCCCTTACACCTAATGAACACTCCATAAATAATTTCAAATTACAATAAATTAAAGCGGCTATAATATCGTAAATCAACAATAATGCACTAAAACATAATTATAAACATATGTATGTGAAGAACATTGATTCTAAAACGTAAAAATTAAACGTATTCAACAACGAATTAATTCACGATGACGATAACTTAGATAAGCTAGAACTTTTGAGTCATTGCCCTTGTTTATTATTATAAAATGGCGTCTGACTTTCACCTATTATCACAATTTTAAATAATAACTCACAAAAATTCGAAATACTGAAAATTTCATGATGAAAATATGTACATTTGGTCAAATGAAAGAGACAAAAGACGGCAGCCATATGTGCACGATTTGATCATAAATATGGATATTGCTGACATACCTATTTGTTTTATCATTGTAAAGTTCATAATCTAAAAAATATAATATTATAATACATGTTATGTAATAAAAAAAATTATCTTTGAAAAAAATTATAAAGTCGAAGAGACTTTTTATTTTCTAAAACTTTATAAAAAACATTCTGAATTTATTTTAGACTCATTTATTTTTCTATGGCGGCCTGTCCCGACAAAATTACAAAATTATTCCTATGAGAAAATTTGTTCCCATTGCCCTTGTTGTTCCGGTGTCCCTGGTTTCATTTCTTTGTGTTAAAATTGAGATTTACGTAATTATTTGAGCTGTATACAATTATTGTAATTAAATCATTAAATTTAGGTACATATGAATTACCTAATTAATTTCTGTTAAGATAAGGAAATGTTAATCTATGGAACTGATTCAGAGTGTAAAGTATCTAGCTACAAATTTTATTGGTTTTAATCGCTTTTTATTTTAACTATAATTTCAACATAATTGTATTCCTATAAATAATGACACTTGATACTTTGACTTGGTACACTTATTATTTGACCAAATATGTGTCTACCTATTTTATTATTGTGATGGCTTGGTGCAAAAGTAGGTACAGTTAAAGATTTTCATTTATTTATAATTATAATATTTATGAACTCATAAGAGTAACTAATTACTATAAATACATATTTTATAAACAATAAAAAATTTTAAATAATAACTAATTTTTAAATAAATACTAATAACTGTAGTAGGTATATAGATCTAATGTTATTGTAATTACTAGTTGGTGCTATGATATAGGTACTGCTTAAAGTTTTTAAATATCAAAAGCTAGGAGGAGCTTTATTAGTTTTTCTAGTCGAGATGACTTGTCACATTTGACTGACAAAATACACGTTTATACTATATTATGTACTATATTTACACTGTACATAAGTTGAATAAAGACTAATTAAATATAAAAGACTTGTTATTGAATAGCATCAATAAATTATACAAAATAATTTAATTTTAAATTTAAATTCTAAGCGGAAATTAAGTTTATTCAAAACAATTTCACTTAATTTTTATTACTACTAAATAGGTTAAAATTTTACTACAACTTTTATTAAGTTTGTTCTGATAACAAAAAAAATAAAAATTATTATTCAGCTAGTTTTATATTTAGCCATTTACCGAGAAAAGTAAAAAAAAATAAAATTAATAAAATTATGAGAAAAAAGCCGGACTTTGCACGATGGGTGTACTTCGCACGACGGGTGGTATTCTCTTGACGGGCGTATTAAATTTTAAAGAAACGATAAATCATTTCTTCAGTAAAACGATTCTGAACAAAGGAAGTTAATAATATAAG
>JAIPRM010010077.1:0-14099 GCA_025469315.1 Stegophylla sp. TES_Ste_2020 | reverse complement strand
AGGTATGCCGCGGCGCGGCACGTAGCGGCATGACAACTGCACTATGTTGAGAGTCACTGGCCGTCAGAGTGGGTATAGACAACGGGTCGCGGGGGCCAGCGCTCATTTTTCGTTGCCCCGACTATAGCATTTTGATTTTAGATTATGAAGGAAGTGAAGTAATCACTAGTATTTTTTTTTTTATCCTGAAGTTCATTTTTTTTTTCCTGTGAACACTTGTTTGTATATAAATACTGGTTCAAAAGTTTTGACCAGCAACTTTTTGAAACCGGATTTGCCTTAGTTGGTACTTTAGAAAAGTCACGTTTTGAATTTCTCAATACTCACATTTTTTTTATGGGGGGGGGGGAGAATATAAACTGAAATTCCACTCAGAATTGTTACTATTTCTTTAAAATTTAATACGCCCTTTAAATTCTAACCAGGTTCTATCGATAACGTTAAAAAAAAACTCTTTATAGAGTAGAGGGAAAAAATTTCCCATCAACAAAATTAAATTATATCTGGTTATAGGTTACAAAACTGTATAATAAATATTATATAACCAGATGATTTATTTTCGTTAGAGGGAAATTATTTCCCTCTGCTCTATAAAGGGTAAAATGAGTTGGAAAATAAAAACGTTAGGATGATTTTGTTTTATACTGAATATTTTAGTCTAGAAATATAAATATTGAAAACTATCATACATTTTGAATTTTGTAAACCCCCACAGAATTTTTTTTTATGTTTGCCTCTGCTTCAACTCATAATGTGAAAACATCTTTATAAAACATTATAAATGTTATTTTACCAAAACTTATGTTCATGTTTTATTGAAAGCATAATGATTGCAATCATTAATTTAAATTCTTTCAGCTGAAGTGAAAGAATTGAAAGACGAATGAACAATAATGTTGGAGCCAACTCTTGACTGAAATTAGATTTGGATATTTTTCTAAAAAATTTAGTCAAAATTAAAAGTAAATAATAAGTATTCTTTTTTGTACTTGTATGTATATTATCAATTCAATGTAAAATATTATACAACATGATTTTTAATAAAAATCAATACAAATTATAAATATAAGATTCTTTTTTTTATTAATTTTGTAACCAATATAGTAGAACATATTTTTTTTTCTATATTCAAAAACAAACTTAAAAATGTAAAATATTAATAGTAAATTAAACTCTTAACTTATATAAAGTCTCTTGTATGTAATATTTTATAATAAACTAATTAAATATTTTAACAGATACAGTTCCAGATTTATCTTATTTTTTTCTAATGTATTTATAAAATAATTACAAAATAGTTTATAAGATTTAAAATAAATGTCAAAAAAACTTGGAGAATACCATCAAATTATTAAAACAATTTTTACATTGAATAGTTATATCAAAATATAATATTAATTAATTGAAATAAACCTAATAAATTATGCTTTACCAGTACATGAAGAATCTATACCTTCAAACAATTTTTTCTCACGATCATTGAAGATTTTCATGTAGTTTTTTAACTCTGCTATAGCTTTATTTATCCTAAAACCATCCAATCCATTTAATATTAAAGCATTAATATAATGTTATTATAATGCAATACTATAAAAACAATTATTCAACTTTTATTGCTAGTACTAAACATTTCAATACCAAAGTAATTAAAATGAGTGATCATTTAGACAATTTGTAATCAACCAGTCATTTAATAAGCCTAAAATATTTGTTTAAAACATATTGTTCAAGAACTATTAGTAAACCATAAGACTTATTAATTTTGTATTTTACCTCTGTACAGAATTTAAATTTCATTTTAACTACCCATTTAATGTTATACATTGTAATTTCTCATCTTAATTTCATAAGATACAAATCAATTTGTGGTTCAAACATTTTCAAGTGGTATAGCTGGATGAATTTTGTTACGACAAATACCAAAACCAATTCTATATCCATCTCCTTGACAGTAACCTGATAATGTAACTTCATCCCCATCATTAAAAAATTTCAATTTTTTATCACCCAAATCTATTACAGTTCGGCCCCCATTTGTTCTCTCGAATAAACAAGCCCGTTCTTTTTCTTCAGGACCGCTAATAGTTCCCGACGACAATAAATCACCAGGTTTTAAATTACAACCTGTGATAGTGTGATGAGCTATTTGTTGTAATGGAGTCCAATACAAATATTTATAATTAGTGTTACATATTGAATGACTTTGCTGTGATCCCGAAAAACGAATGCTAGCATTCAGATTAATATTAAAATTGTACTTGGAGTGATGTAATAAATACTTCAACGGAGAAGGATCTTGTTTAAAATTGTCTGTTTTGAATTCTTCCAAAGCTTCCATTGTAACAACCCATGGAGAAATAGTTGTAGCAAAATTTTTTGAAAGAAATGGTCCAAGGAAATAGGATTCCCATGACTGTATGTCTCTAGCACTCCAGTCATTCAACAAAACCATGCCGAAAATGTATTCTGAAGCTTCATTTACTGATATTGGTTCGGTAGAATTTAAGGCACCACCCACAAAAAATGCCATTTCTAATTCATAGTCCAATTTTTCTGTAGGACCAAAAGTCACTTTTCCATCTTTTAAAAACTGCCCGTTGGGTCTTACAACTGGAACACCTGATATTCTAATTGATGAAGCTCTGCCATGATATGCAATTGGCATATTTTTCCAGTTATCTGCTAATGGTTTATCAGGTGTCATAAGGGTACCACAATTGTAAGCATGGTAATATGATGAAAAAAAGTCTGTATAATCTCCAACTGAAACTGGTAAATGCATGAAAACTTCATTTTGATCCCAAAATACACCTTTTTCTAAATTCTCAACATTATCAATACTCAAATAAGATTTTATTGACTTACGAGCTTGTGACCATATATTCTTACTCGAAGCCATCAAACTATGAAGCGATGTCTGTTGGAATATTTCATGTAACTGATTATCAAAAATATTTTTAGTATACTTTAAATCAAGAATTTTATCACCAATAGCAACTCCAATTCGATGTACAGGGTCATTAGTTGTAGAGAATACCCCATATGGCAGATTTTCTATAGGAAAATTTGAGTTGGCAGGGTATTTTATATAACTTTTTAAAGGCATTATGATTCTTAGTAGAACACAGAATAAAGTTAAGCTTACTAAACACTGTCACTTGAAGAATAAATATTAACCACTGAGTAGTGATTAATGATGATGTAGAAATTTTTAAATCTAGAAGATTATCTTAGATAATTTTTTTTATTTTTATACTTAGATTTTAACTTGTAATAATAATTATACCTATCTCAAATATTATATAAATATAAAAATAAACTTGTAAATTAGAAAAAAAATCTCTAATATTTATGGTTTTAATGTTCCTTATCATTCAAGGACACTAATTATTAACATACAAAAAATTGAGGTTATATAAACAATCTAGTCATAACCTTATTTTTTATTTTAATGAAAATTGAGAACTAAGTTGGTGTTAAAAAAACTACTTATGTATCAAATAATTTTAAAAAGGTTGAAGATCAATAATAACTTATATCTATCAATATAACTCATAACTTATTTCATAATACTTATGAAAGTACTGTACTTACTGTGATATATCCTTGCCAAATTCTTCTAGGAATTCAACTTTACGTTGAGCAAAAATAACTTGTTGTTCAATATCAATAGACTTCATATGTATAATATTATCAATTAATTCAACAATAGCAACTACATTCATAGGACTGTCGTTCATTTTTATGTCAATTAATTGTAATAATAAAGGGCTGCTTTTTTGCACATTCTTAAACACAAAAAAAATTTAACAATCAAATTAAATAATAGATATTAGGTACAACACTATTAGTTATGTAATAATTAATAAATGAAGTACTAACATTGATTTTTTTCAGTTCATCCCACAATATTTCAGAAGCTCTATCAATGTTGTTTAATATCTAAAATATAATTTTTATAGTTATTATATAATATTTATTAAATAAATCATATAATTATATAGTATGTTATACAAATTATTAAAACACATACTTCCCAAACAAAGCGAGCATATTTTATAGTCAAGAGAATAGAAGTTAATGATGAATTTGCTGTTTTAATGTAATGTTCATATAATTCACAAACTCTGTCATTACAATTTCTTCTTCTCTCTAAATTAATCCTTCTTTGAATAATTAATTTTTTGTGTGGTGTAATACTGTCTAACATATCAAGGATTTGAGCAGCTTTTTCATATTGCCCTAAAACAATATTGTATATTTTTTAAAAATATCAAATTTTGTAGTTAATTAAATTAAAAAAAGTTACCATTATTTTCCAAATGGAGAGCCCATGTCAAGTTAATACCAGGTTTATTCTTATGATGCACAGTGCATGCTCTAATATATATGTCTTCTATACGGTCTTTAATTTCTTGGTCCTCGGATTCAAGACTCTCCAAATAACTAATATACTAAAAGCCAAATCATAAATTAATATTTAAGTTAATAAAATAGAAAATTTGCTATTACTTTAGTCCAAAATTCTTCATAAAGAGCACAAGCAATTAAACACCTTTCAAATAGTACCACAATACGTTTATAAACTCCCTGACCAATTTCAAATTCTAAATATTCTTTCCAGTTTCTAATCTGAGATCTTTCTAGAGGTTTAACATGGAAGTAAGGTCGTTTAATCTAAAATAAAAAAATCATTAAACTAGCATCAAACAAAACAAAATATCCAGCACTAACCATTTCTTCATAGGGTAATCGTAATGCAACCATTTCTGCTGTACTTTTGTGTATTATCATTCGAGAAGAAATTATCTTTTCTTTCATTAAATTTTCTTCTTTAGTACGCTAAAAAATCAATCGAAATAATGTATACAAATTTTACATTAATTACTTTAATTTTCTAAATTACTTGTTCCATAGGATCTGCCAAATCATCCGAATCTGAATCCAAATGAACTTTTCTACTATGGTTTTTTTTTGCATCAGCTTCCTTAATTTCAGCTAATACTTCTTTTCTTAATTCCAAGAATTTAACAGTTTCCAAAATTTTGTTTTTAGGGTATTTTTTAATGTAGTCTTTAAAACTAAAAAAAATAATTAAATACAGATGTATTTAATTTAATTAATATTTTATTCTAAAATATTCATTAAAAATAATAAATACCTATCAAAATTATCTAAATATCCATGAGTAGGAGTAGCAATCAAACGATCATAAATACTTGTTACTCTTGAATATTGTTTGCATTCCAATTCAAATTTAATATAATGATCCCATAAACGATCAGACCTAGAATTAAAAGCTATACAAATATTTTTTTTCTATGCTTTAATTGACATTATAAATTATATTTACCTAAATTCAATTCCACAAGCATCTACTGCTCTTTCGAATTGTTTTCTTATCATATCTTCATCATCTGGGTACATTGATTTCATATAACCCATATAATGAATCCATAAATCAACACTCAAAGGTATTGCTTTTAAACCACGATCAAATACCTGTACAAAATTGAAATACTTAAGTATTTTTAGAGCAGAATATTACATCAACAATAATTTACTTAAATATCATGCCTTTGACAAAGAATATCAAATTTTTAATAAATCTAATACATTTACAAATAACCTTATGACTAGTTTTATAAATCACCGCTTACCCAAAATATATCCATAAGACCATAACAGCTCTTGGCGTGTGTCTTAATGCTGCATTAATACGTTTTCTTATTATTAAATAATTTTAACAAATATTTACTTAATTAGAACAAAAAGAAAAATAAAATAACAATGATAATAATAATAGTAACAATAATAATAATAGTAGTAATAATACTTAAATATATATATATATACATATATTTAGTAATAATAATTTTAATTAATATAAACACATAATTCACTTTAATTTTTTAATAGTAATATACAATAAAAAATTTTAAAGACATAATTATCTGTTTTACACCTAATTATCATTTAAAACTGCACCACATTATTACAAGTACAAATTAACAAATTAAATCTATTTTATATTTTTAATAAAATTTGTGCTTTATTTGGACCATGGTCGGAGTGTGCAGTGTTTTGTGCTTTATCCAGCAGCGACCTGATGAAAAATATCTAGACCAAAATCATGTTAAATAGTTATATAGAAATCTTAGATGAAATTTTACCAAGAGGGAAATATATTTTAGGCAAAGGATAAAATCAATTAAATCACCTGAAAATTAGTGTTTTTTTAAGTATAACAAATACAACAAAATTAGTAATAAAAACAATATTCCCAACTTCTTACATTTAAATATAAAATTAAAACATAATTAAATTATACAATAAATATATCTTGTAGAATGGAAGACATGAGTAACGTATTTTGAGTGATGCTGATGTTTGAAAACGAAGCATTACATTTTTCTTCTCAGAGATTTATGAGGATTCCAAAAATGTATTAAATCCATGATAAGAACCTTGTATCTTCATCTTCAGTTAAGTAAAAATAATTTTAAAGAATTAAAATATAGTCAACTATTTAATATTAACAAAACACTTGATAAATAAACAATATAAATTTAAATACTAAAGCACCTAAAATTAAATTAACTGAATGATGAACTTAATCAATAACATAAATCAAATTTTTATAATGAAAAAAATGTATAATATACTAGTTAAAATATTATAACAATAATACAATAAAAATAATACATATCAATGAAACTATTAATAAAAAATATTTTAAATGCTAATTATATAAAATATTAATGATCAACAAATATTAAATCAAAAATCATAAAATATATTGAGATCTTGAAAACTTCACTCTTTGACACATAAAAGTTACACTTTTATATGGAAAACTCAGTAAATTCAACTACTATAATCTTATACACATTCTTAATAATATTAATAACACTTACTTTACTAAACATATATTTTATAATTTAAGAAGATTATTCTTAATAAATAATTCACTATTTACAATATTTGTTAAAAAAAAAAACATTATTCAACTTAATATTAATTATTGTAAAACACTACATGATATGAAAATGAATAAAACATTATTCATAATAATAATGCTATATGATTATAAAATAATATCATTCGAAATATCATAAAAAAATTGGATAGACAAGATATCGACTGGGTACTAACCTTGATACAAATCAGTAATATTTTATAATCATATTGATAAATCTTAAAACTAAGTATTATTTAAAAACAATTACTGGAGGGTGTTAGCATATTCAAAAATTATCAATTTTTCAATTAAAAAGTTGCATTTACAATTTTGGGGTTCTAATGAATTTTTTAATTATGCATAAATATTTTTACTTTTTAACTTTTTTTTACAATTAAAGATTTATATTACCTTTAATAGATATGTAAAGCAACATGAACTATATATACTAATTTTACCCAAATCATATTTATGAAAGAAATAATTATAGTATTATAATTCAGATCTAATTACAGCAGGTTTTTAATGTTACATTCAAATATTCTAAGTAGTTGTTTTAGAATTATTTGTTAATCATTAATTTAATAAAAGTACAAATTAATATATAACACACAGATATTTACTCACTTTTTCACAATTTTCTTTAGTTCCATTTTTTCTTTCATAGTCAGCATATTTTCTCCAATAACCATAACAATATGGATATAAATCTAAAAAGGCATCATAAGCTTCACGTGCTGCCTCTGTATTTTTCTAAAGAAAATAAAAATAAACACCAAAATAGACAAATAGCCTCAATTTTATAATTTACCGCTCCATCAACATATTGTAATAAGTAAGTCCAGCCTATGAAGTCAGATGGATCATCACGCACAGTTTGCCAAAACTTATCAAGCTCTCTAAGTTTTTTGGATTCTTTTTCTTTATCAATCTAATCAGACAGGTAATAATATTCATAATTATAAAACACAATTTATTTGAATAATATACATACAATTTTTGTTCTTTTCTTTAATGAACTGTCTTTACTTGAACGCTCTTTACTTGGTGTACGTGATCGTTTTTTATCACTTCTTTTTGAATCTTCTTTTCTTGTACGATCTTTTGATTTAGAATCTAAAACAAATATTGTCTAATTGTAATTGATTGTCCAATTTGGTGACATTCAGATCCAGCTTTTGATTTGTTAATATTAATTTTTTTTTTTTATGGATATATCTTGGAATCACGCTAGTACGTGGACAAGCCATGGACATAACAACTTTTATTGAAACTTAATGAAAATGAATGTTGTCAAAAATCACTCACACAGTTAGTAGTTTCAAGAAATAACTAATTACAAATATAAATTTTATATATCAACATTTCTGTGACATAATATTCAGTACACGATGAAAAAATTGTATATTAAAATAAAATTTAATTTGTTGTATAATTGGCTTGATTTCAGTATAGAATTTGAATTAGACATATTACAAATCAATATTTTTGTTATTTTATTTATCAATGTTACTAATAACAAATTTCATATGAAATAACTAATAATTGAGGTTTTTAATGTTACTAGTCAACTATAAGTACATTTAAATAATTCACTTCATAGTTAAAATATGATTAATAATTGACTAGAATTTTTAATATTGGAAGCACAAGAGCCAAGCATATGAAACCTCAAATATGTTTGGGTATCTAGCCTCCATTTAGATTCATTTCAGATTCTGAAAAGTGAGAAGAAACTTGTGATTTTCCTTAAGTTTTTTCATTTTCTACTGTGTGTACCATAGGTTTCCATAAGATAATTTTGTTTAAATGTATCTATAAATAGGTAATTTATTCGAAATTTTCAATAGTTATAATAAGTAATAGAAAAATCTTTGAAAATATTGATTAAAAACAGTAAAATATGCTATTAACTACATTTTCATGAAAAGATTTTAGAAATTCAGTTATAAATTAAAAGCTAATAATATCAAAAAATTGAAATTTTTTAACCCACCATCACAACAAAAGCAAAACAAAAAATTGAAGTAAAGTAAAGTAAAGCAAAGGTAAAGTAAAATGTATAAACAAGAAAACTGGACAAACTTCGCACCACGGGTATTCTTCGCTCCTCAGGTCAGATAATCTTGGTGGAATAGAATAAAGATTGGGAACCACTGTACTATAGAGTACACTGCCTGAGAACCTACAGAATATTTCATTTTTCGCTCTTTTATTTTTTACCACACATTACACAAACGGCTCACCGAGTTAACTCGGCAATTCGCCTAACCAATCCCATAATTTGGAGGAGGGTTTAGAAGACCAGATCACTCCTGAAATTTGGAAAAACTAACCACAAACCGATAAAATAATTAAATTGAACAAGCAAAAATGAAAGAAAAAACAGATTTATTTCTTTGGACACCCTCCAAAATTTGTCTTCAGTTACGGCCTTGGCCCTGCTTAATGTGGCTAATAACATTTTATATTTTTCTACACTGACAGAGTCAAACCATAGACAGAGGAAATCCTAGGGGACTATCAAGCAAGTTTCAGATAATATAAAACCATTATAGATCAAATATTTATACAATAGAAAGTATTACAAAAAATGTGCAAATGATTGCACATTTTTTAATTAATAATTATTATTAAAAATTAATTTATAGATAAAAATGTTTACCTGACTTTTTATCATATTTTTTTTTGTTGCTTTCTTTTTCCTTTGATTCTTTTTTAATTTTTTTGTCATCTTTTTCATGCTTATCTTTATCAGTTAATATAGCTTCTTCAACTTCCATAGTATTATCATCCTATAAATATTTAAGTAAATATTATACTTGTAATATATTATATACCAGATCCAGATTTATATATTTGACAGTGATATAACAAATTTTTTAACAATCCTTAAATATTGTACATACAGTAGAAGTCCACACAATTTTATACAGTGTTGTTAGAATAACTAAAAACCTTTCAAGGGTACTTAAATGGTCAAAAAAAGTAGTTTCATATTTACATGTTATTATATATTTTACTTAATCAAATGTATTTAAAGAATAATAAATTATGTTTTTGTCATATTTTTAACCAAACGAAAAAACTTAAATTTAATATTGACTAAAATTACAAAATACATTTTGTGGACATCTTCCGAAAAAAACCAAATATGGCCTTGATTTATAGATATGTACGTAAATATATATAAATATAACAACTAAAATATAACCAATAATTTACATACTTCATCACTATCGCCAGCTACTTCATCACAAACAATCATTTCTGATAATTCTAGTTCTTCTTTACCGTCTTCAGAATTATTCTGACTATCTTTGAACTCTAAATTAATGTTTTCTTCATCATTTATTTTTCCATCATTCACACTATTAGTTCCTGTTGGTTCTGGTTTATCTTCAGATTCATTTCCAGAATTATCATTTTTTAACTAAGACATTTAAAACCATTTAAGCGCTCAAAATTGTATAGTATGTGGTTACATATATAAATATACATATACATTAGAAATCAGATACAAATTCCAATGGCCAGTGAATTTTTCTTGTTTTTTCTCTAACTGGTAACTCATTGTATAACAGTTAGAACGAGGGTTCATTAATATAATCATAATAATATGTAATAATAATATACTTCACATACTGATGGCTCCACGACACAAGGGGCTAAGCAACATTTTTTGGAGTTTTCAGGAGAGCAAAAAACAATTTCTATGTTATTATTAATTTCAAACTCTGATAACATCTTTTGATATGATTTTTAAAGATTTTGGTTCCATAAAGTTAATGATCGAAACTTTTAGACAAGTATTTCTATACGAAAAAGTGTTCACAGAGGAAAAAAAAATAAAAATTAACATCAATGTAAAAACATAAGCAAAACTACTGTAGATCAATTTCGTGGTTATGGAATAATTTTTTTAAAGTACCAACGACCTAGGTACCTAAATTTTTATGCATATATTAATAATTATATTTTATAGTAAAGCCTAATTCCTCACAGGGGAACCTAAAACCTAAATTGGTACAGGTGTGACAAAATCCTGCGGGCCCGAGTTATCGGCGTTGAGAAAGTAGCATTCTCAATGTACAGTACATTGCAGTAGCCCCAACTCTGACCTCAATTAGTAGGGGTAGCGTAGTCCTCCAAGTTGGGACCACGCAGGACTCATACATGAAGCCTCGGCTCAGAGTAGATTATTTGGAAAAAAGACTGAAAATAGGAAAATGGACTTATGTACTTTATTGGTACCTTATATGTACTTTATTTATTTTTAGATTTTAAAACACTTTCTCTATACTTACTTCAGGCAGGTTATAACTTTTAATATCAAACAAATTTAATTGATTTATTACAATATCAATATTCAATATATTATAATATAATATCTACATAAAACAATAAAATATAATGTCTAAAAATTTATCAATATATCATTGTGTTGATATTTGGAGTTCTCATAAATATCATTCATCAATATTTTATACACCACTATATACATTGATATATTTTTGATTCTGTACATCCCTATTAATAACAGTTTAAGGCAATCAGTAGATACCTTTCTATATTTTAAGTTTGATAAATTAGTAAATAGTTACTGATAAGTCCATTTTTGTTTATTTATAGGAACTACTATAGTCGAGGACTTTTTAGAATGCTAGTTTTTTTGTTTAATGTGGCCCTAATAATTTTATAAATGAACAAAATGTCGCTTAAACCCATGTTTTAGAGCATATAATGTAGTGTTGTTTATATTCTAAATTAAAAAATTTGATTATTTGTTATAAAGTGATCACACTTGAATACCAGTAAAAATTTTGGAAGCATCTAAGTTCCCTTTATACAATATTAAATAAAATTTCGCTTACCCCCTTTTGTTGTGGAGCTATCGATATAGAACATAGGTACTTTTCAATGTATACAAGCAGCTAGCTTAAAATAATAAAGTTGTTAACAGTTAATCCTTGAATAACTAGTAAAACCTAGATTTACCTAGTAATCAGGATTTTACAGCAACATATATAATTTATTTTAAATAAGTAATACCTGAATACTTAACAAATAAACTTATTTTTTATGACTGTGTTATATACAATTATTATCAACATTAAAATTATAAAATAAAATTAGGTACATGCATAAATTAAAAAAAAAACAATATTTAAATTACAAATTAAACAAAATAATATATTGTACTACAATATAATACATAAAATGTATTTGACCAACCTTAATCACAAATACATATTATATTCTTACCTCATCTTTATTTATATGATCTGCAAAACCATTTGAATCTACTGGCTTGTTATCTATTCTACTCAACATTCTATTTTCCATTTTTCTCTATAAAACAAATAAAATATTTTAAAATATTATTTAATATAATATTAATAGAAAGAATTATTATATTTAAAGATTAACAATATTTAGAAATCCATATTATTGCATGCATATTTTGTATTGTATAATTTTTTAATAGCTATTTAAATCTTTTTTTTTTTTTTAGGTTTTAATTTATTACAATAATTTTAAGAAAATGAAAGTGTAAAAATATAAAAATAAAAATTTTGATGATAAAAAGTACCTTTAATTTGCATTTCAAGAATAGAAATAAATTATACACAGTCTTTAATGTCAAAAATCAAATGTACTTTTGTTTAAAGAATCACCTATTTTGCACATACATTTATTTTAACCTACTAATAAAATCTACTAGTATAAACCTACTATAGTCGGGAGAATGAAAAGTGGCCGCTGGCAAATATGATATCAACGATTATTTTTGTTAAAAACAGGGGTTCTCATAATGAAAATTGACGAACGCGATCGGTATACATCTTCAAACCGATTCACCGTGAACCACCTGAACGGGCGGTTTTGATTTTATAGATATTTTTTTTCCTTATTGACCCTCGGTTATTGTAGTTTTATTATATGGTGGGATCTCCTCCCTACACACCTGCATATACCAAATAATATAATATAATGTATTATATATGATTATGTATAAAAAAAAGAATGTGTATTGTATACACAACATTTGCTTCCCTCGTCTAATATTTGTCATTCGGCAACGATTATTCCACGCGTTAAGTGTTGTGTCGTGTTTTATTAGACTTCAGAAACTAAATTACATAATTTTTTTTACTAGTTATTACTGTTTTCAGTTAAATATTTTTTAAATATCATGGCTAGTAAAAGTGGTAGTGATACTCGGAGTCAAACAAAAAAAATGATTTTTAATGTTTATAAATTTATAAAAGACCTATCTAAAAAAGATGTTATTCTTCCGTCGATGTTTGCACAGTCTCTCAAAGCAATAGCCGTTGTTGAAGAGTGGCTGAAAAATAAAAATGTTGATTTTTCACCACAAGAACGGCTGGCCGAATTACGTGAGCGAGTAAAAAAACTGGTTCCAACGTATAAACGGTACGAGCTGGACGACATAGCACTTCAAATGGGTCACGAAGTCATAAGGTTACCTCCCTACCATTATCAATACAACCCTATTGAGTTGATTTGTGCACAGGTTAAAGCGGAGGTAGCCAAAAACAACAATACTTTTAAGATGGAAGATGTCGAAAAGTTGGCGCACGCGGCTATTGATGCAGTGATAAAAAACGACTGGGAAAAGTGTGTTGCACACGCGGAAAAAATTCAAAATGAAGACAATGAAAAAGAAATATTGAGGGATACCTCATTGGAGCCAATTATCATGACATTACAAGAGGACGACAGCGATTGTGGCGATGAAGAAGATGACGACGACATAATTGATGAAGAATGTTAGTTTAAATTGTTTAAATTATGTAAATATTTTATATTTTATATTATTATTTTGTAAATATTTTTAATGATTTTAGATTCTGAACAAAGTGAAGAAGCTAGTGTTTTTACAATGATGTTTATTTATTTTCTTTTTTCTTTTTTTTTCTTTTCTGTTAACACTTTTTCGTATAGAAATACTTGTCCAAAAGTTTCGATCAATAACTTTTTGAAACCGAATTTGCCTCTTGATTGTACTTTAGAGAGGTCATTTTTTGAATTTCTCAATTCTTCAATTTTTTTTTTGGAAAAAACTACCCAAAATTTGACAAAAACGACTCGGAAACCATCATTTTTTGATCCG
>JAIPRM010010075.1:0-14103 GCA_025469315.1 Stegophylla sp. TES_Ste_2020 | reverse complement strand
AAGGAAATTAATAATATAACAAAAAAAAAATTTCAAAAAATGTCCAAAATTTTTTTTCACATTTTCAAAATTTTCCGAGTCATTTTTGTCAAAATTTGAGTAGTTTTTTCCAAAAAAAAATTGAAGAATTGAGAAATCAAAAAAATTACCTCTTTAAAGTACAATTTAAAGGCAAATCTGGTTTCAAAAAGTCATTGATCGAAACTTTTGGACAAGTATTTCTATACGAAAAGTTGTACACAGAAAAAAAAGAAAAAGAAAAAAATAAAAAAGAAGAAAAAAAAAATAAACATCATTGTAAAAACACTAGCTTCTTCACTTCATTCAGAATCTAAAATAAAGGACATTAAATAATATGTTATACTAGGGTGACCATACGTCCTGTTTTATACAGGATTGTCCTTTATTTCGGCTTTGTGTCCTGTTGTCCTGACAAACTTCTTTCAGGACGCTTTTTGTCCCGTGATTTCAACCATGTCCCATATTAATCCCGTTTTTTGACTTGCTGTTGATTTAAAATTTTCGAAATTTTTAGATTATTGAATAAAACAATGCAAGAATCTAGAAATCTTTTGGATACCAATATTATAATCGTAAAATGAATTAACAAGATTTTTTTAGAAAGTAAAATATACAAAATGCACGAATAAAGGATTTGAAGAAATTTTAAAAAGTATCGATTTAGTTTCATTATGTTATTTTATGTTTTTCAAAATAATGTTTTTATGTGTTTAAATTTAATTTATAATATGTAGTTTAAAAATTATTATACTTTTGTCACGATTCAAAAACATAAATATATATAATATATGTAATAAATACTTATTTATTTAAAATTTTTTTTGTCCTGTATTTTATTTTCTTAAATATGGTCACCCTATGTTATACAAAAATACACATTCGTAAACCGTCCGACATATTATAATATAATACGCCTTCGTTATTATAATTATTAATTATTCAATCAGATCGGATAATTTTATTTCATGGATAATTAGTGTCGGCCGTATCACTCGAAATAGATCACATCGAACGTTAAACAGATATAACTCGTTCTGGTCGTCCGTTAAATATTAACATAAAAACGCGCGTTAGCTAATTGTAAACCATTAACCGAAATACTACGGACGTTTCGCGTGATGTTTATCGATTTTTAATCTATTTGCATAAACGTCACAATAATAATAATAATAATAATAATAATATTTTGACGATCGCAATAGCTGATACACATAATATAGCTTTAACGATATATATGATTTATAATATCAAAACGAAATAGCATAATGCGTATTCCCAGTCATAATTAATAGAATTTATGGAAAATTATGAACTTAATTTACAGTGCGTTTTCCGATCAAAAAGCTCTTTTATTAGAACAATAACAAAAAAATAAAAAAATAATACAGTTCTAAGCAAAGTAATATGTTAATTAATAATAGTCGTCATTTTCAATAGGTACTCAAAAGGAGCGAAAAATACCAATAGTGCGAAGTAAATTTCCGTCTTTCTTGTATAATATGTATTACACTTATCTTTACTTTGCTTTGTTTTTTGTTACTTATCTTTGCTTTACTTCACACTTTGGATAAGTATTTTCATACGAAAAAGTGTTTACAGAAAAAAAAAAAAAAGGAGGAAAAAGTAAAAAATAAAAATATCATTGTAAAAACACTAGCTTCATAACTTCGTTCAGAATTTAAAAATAAAAATAAAAAGAACACATTGTAAAATAATCATAAGCATCTTGGCTCTGCTCATAATCTAAAAATTTCTAAAACACTATTTAAGTATAAAAACCTATTAATAAAGCTCAGATGTGTATGACTTTACTTGTACATATTATATACAATGGTGGTTGGACCGCTTCTTCAAAATAACTTATTTGAAAACAGTAATTTGTGGTAAAAATAAAATGATTATTTTGACAAAAGACAATGATGAAATATGAGTAAATCTCAACACTTAACATTAACCACATATCAAAATCTAGGTGGCTTAGAAACGATTTTGACTTTTTTACCGCTTCAACAGATTCATTATCAATATTTAATTTTCGTGTGAAATCACTTGGTTTTACACACTTCAGAGAACAAAGAGATAAGCAGATTGGAAAAAAAAAAAAGTTTTGAATTAAATTGGAGGAAAAAAAAATAAAAAATATGATTGTTTTAAATACAGGCGGAAATGGAAAGGGACTTAGCCCGCCTAATACTTTTCCGGTTTCACATAACAACGATGTTATAATATTTTTACGTGTTGAATATTTGAAAATAAACTGTTATTTTAAAATGTAATTGCGACAATTCGTTTTATGAAAGGAAATTATTGAAAATGTACAATAGATTAGACATGAGACTAATCACACCAAAAATGATAAAAAATATGTCCCAAATTCCAAATGTTACAATTCAGACACTTAGATCTTTACACTAATTTATCACATTATCGTATAAAAGCTCCAATTGCAATTCAAACATACAAGTATTGTAGTTTTAGCAGCAGCAACTACACGGCCTGCTGTTTAGACATTTTTAATAACAAATTTTAACACCAAAATTGTTGTTATCTACAACCACGGTTAAAACTATTGTATTCTTTTATGAAATTGGTGGTAAGGTAAAAAAAAATCTTACATATTTTATTATAATATTTATATGCATTCAAAATTCATTGAATCTTGAAGAATTCGCATTTCATGAAAATATATAAAACCAGACTTTCCAACACAATTGTGACACTAATCTAGTCACTTCATTGTTATGGAGATCGAAAAATAATTTCTACGCTAATTATAATAAAAACACAAGCTGTTAAATAAAATAATTTTAATATCACATTAATTTAAAATTTTAGTCGTCCCGAACGTGTCAATAAGATTTATTATAATAATTATTTTCATACATTTTTCGCTGATTACTTGGTAAATAAGTATAGGACCAGATTTTTTAATTTTCCCGGCCGAAATCCCTCTCCCCACCCCCCCCCTATGTGTGTGTGTGTGTGTGTGTGTGTGTGTGTTTGACAGGGTGATTCATTAAGCGTGTTCACCCTCTTTTTCGGCTTATGAAGAACATGGTTTTTATAATAACTACAATATTCCAAAAAATAAATCCAAAGTTTTCCATTTTTACATGAATTACCCTGTCTACAATTATGCGTCACAGAAACTGCTATTATTATGTATCTAAGACACAAATTAATTCACAAATTTTAAATTAAAAATTTATTTTGCATATAATTGCAAATTTCCTTATTTCAAACATATATAGAGCCGGTGGTAGGGGAATGCAACCGAAGCTGCTGCTTAGGGCTGCCCGCTCTATACTTGGATAATACCACGAAAAAAATATTCATTATATGCAAATAAATATATTTTTTTAAATATCTATAGTTTTTATCTGTAACATTCCAAATAAAATATGAACTTATTTCTTAGTTCTTAAAAATTTTTAATAAAATCGTGTGAATAAAGTTGGCTAGAAAAGTAGACTTATTATTGAATAGGCTGACCATATTTAAGAAAAGAAAATACAGGACAAAAATATTTTTCATAATATTTTTAAATAAATAAGTATTTCTTACATACGTATATATTATGTTTTTGAATCGTGAAAAAGTATAATTTTTTAACTACCTATTATAGATTAAATTTAAACACATGAAAATATTATTTTGAAAAACATAATTAAACTAAATTGATACTTTTTAAAATACTCTTCAAATCCTTCATTCATGTACATTTTTCTTTCTAAAAAAAACTTGTAAATTCATTTTACGATTGTAATTAATTTAATTGTATCCACAAGATTTCTAGATTCTTACATTATTTTATTGAATAATTTCATTTTGAAAATTTCAAATAATAACGTCCAAGTCAAAAAACGGGATTAATATGGGACAGTGTTGAAATTACGGGACAAAATAACGTCCCGAGAGAAATTTATCAGGACAACAGGACGCAGAGCCGAAATAAATGACAATCCTGTATAAAACAGGACGTATGGTCACCGTATCTTTAAATACCACGAAAATAATATAATATTATAATAATGTATTAATGATAATTAATAGTGATAAACATAATGTATACGGAGGATTTTTCGAACCGCAAACGAACGCGCGCGCGTTAACAACACAAATCGGTGGGGGCGAACTAAGAGAGAGAGAGAGAGAGATGATTGTAAATTAATCAGGGTTATTGTGTTTATTTTAACTATTGAAACCGTGCGGGGGAGTCTGTTTAGACGACCGACGATTGATGTACCCGGCGGCGGCGGCAACCGTCTCTATATTATATCGCCGAGGCCATTTGCCAGCAAAACATAATATTATCGTCTTACAAATAACGACGACGACGCGCGACGATCATCTCTGACAGTGACGTCACTACGGCGGAACATAGGGAGAGGGGGGGGGGAGAAATACTATTATATAAATATTTTTCCAAACGACAACCGACCGCGTTTTACAACTCCGGTGCTCGTCGTATTTCTATTTCTTAGCTTAGTTCACCGCCGCCGCCGCCGCCGCCGGTGCCACCGCCGCAATCGATAAGTCGCTGTAGGTGCGAGGGGAGGGGGTGGGGGGGAGAATCGGAAAAACAGTGACAAGGTACGCCACCGGGGGGGGAGGTGGGTGGGGAGGTGGTTAGGGGAAGAGGAAATAAATTTCCAAACAGTTGTCATTGTTCTCGACTCCCTGGCGGCTCCTGCGCTAATTGTGTTCACTCTTTGGACAACGAGGTCTAATCGACACACGGCCGCGCTGCGGTGCGGGGTGGTAGGCATGACAATGACGAGCCGTGGGAGGTTATTGGTGGGGGGGGGAAAGGAAAACTTTCTATAAACTTTATACTTTGTCCCGCGAGCACTCCGTCTACCGATTCTCCCCCCCCTCCCCATCAAACTATAGTACTTTTCAAAGAACAGTTATCCGGATGTTTGAGGAATACGAGTTTTGAAAAGATGAAACCTGGAGTGGTGGAGATGGGGGGATTGTGAGTGGAAGGAAACCAAAACAAAAGAACAATATACATATTATTATTATTTAGTTCATTTTTCTCATTTCTCCTTCCCGACAAAAATGTAGGCCATCCAAAACTTAATGATTCCCCACCCCCAACTACAGACGCGGCGTGACGTCCATCGTCAGAAATCCAATTTTCGGATGATAAAAGTGTTCGGGAAAAGTTTATTTTTCATCTGTACGCGCGTAGAATTATAGAATGTTCGTTTCAAATACGAGATTGACAATTTTTTTCGCGTGCCAAAGATTTTGAGTTTGAAATAATTTGTTTTAATTAGAAATGGAGCCAACATCTTGCCAACAACGCTATTTAAATAAATAGACAAACGAACGCGAACGGGCGAGAACATAAATTGTTTTTTAATTTTTGAAGAATTATTTTAAAGATTTTAAATCTTTCATTGTAGTACGCGTTGGTAATGAAACAATATTCACCAATTACTATAAAATGGGTACAGATTGAGGAAAACGTGTCTTTGAATGATAATCAATAACTTCAAAAAGATGTAGTAAATGACGCTACATCAAATAAAAGTTAAAAAAATTTATATTTTGTAATAGCATGATTATCATAACAAATGACTAAGTTGTTAATCCAAAAAAAAAAAGTGTAAATATAGAAGAAAAATATATAAAATTTTGATTTAGGTTCAACTGTAAAGATCTATAACAAATGAACTGTTTGTCAAATAAAGGTCTAGAATGATTACTCTAGTTTTAGATTCTGAACAAAGTGAAGAAGCTTATATTTTTACAACGATGTTTATTTTTTTATTTTTTTTTCTTCTGTAAACAATTTTTCGTATAGAAATATTTGTTCAAAAGTTTCGAACAGTAACTTTATATATCCAAAATAACATCCAGATGGTACTTTTATGAAGTCATTTTTCAAATTTCTCAATACTTTTTTCAAAAACACGGAAAATTTGAGAAAAAATTTACAAAAAACGGCAAAATATGCTAATACCGGAATTTTCGTAAAATTGATAATTGCTTTTTAACATAACTTCTAAAATAAAGCAGTTAAGAACTGGAAATTTTCACCAACTACTAAAAATAGTCACGAGAACATTTCATAAAAATTTCAAAAATATTTGTTCAATTTTGAGTTAAATACAGCATTTTTAAAATTTCTCAATTTTTGTTAATTTTTATATAATAAAATTTTTGATTTTTGATATTAACACTTGAAAATTTAATATGATCTAACTGACATATATGTTAAATTGACTTGAAAAAAAAATCTCAAAAATCGTTATTCACGTTTTTTCTCTATAACCTTTTGAATTTAGAATTTCGTTAGTTTTATCTAAATTAAACACTTAAACGTACATAAAAGAAAATTGGCCAAACCAATTATTTTTATTTAGGTTTTATGGTGGAGCATGCGCGAAATTTTTAATATTTATTAACTTTCTTCGTTCAGAATCGTATTATTGAAGATGTGATTTGTCGTTTCTTTAAAATTCAATACACCCGTCAAGAATATCTCGCCCAAGGTGCGAAGTACCACATTTTTTTTTTTTTATTTCTTATTTTCTTTATTTTTCGGCGGGTGGGAGGGCACTTAAAAACGAGTCTCGACACAGTAGTCCCCGGGATTGGCTCGCGATTTACATGCGCGCACAGTGGGGTCGGGTACGTGATTCAGGCGGGACGTTTTATCACGGGTGTCCGTATAAATTATCGGTCCGGGAATAAAAGAAAGTAAAAAAAAAAAAAACACAGGAGAGAAAACTCTGGAGACGGGAAACGACGACGACGACGAGACGTTCTCGTTGAATATTTATCGCGTCCGCGTGAAAAAAAAAAAAATAATAAAAAAAAAAAAGAAGACTCCTATAACAATATGTGTGCACGCGCGTTCGCGTACGAGACGACACACGAACGAATAAAAGTTTCGGTCCCGCGGGTATCGCGCGATGCTGCGGCTCCGGAGGGGCGGGTATAAATTGTGGGGAGGGCGGCGGCGGAAGGAATGACGAATTTCACATGACGCTCCTCGAGTCTTACGCGTGAGTTGTCACATCTTAAAAATATCCAGATTAATCCGGGAGTCGCGCGGCATCCGCTCGTGTTCAATCGATCTTCTCAACTGGATTCATCGCAGAAATTAACGGAGCGCAGAGGTTTGGGGGAGGGGGGTGGGGCTGCCACCCAACTCGCCGCCGACGACGGAGTGATTCGAAAATGTTTTATTTATTTTTACTACACGAAAGTTTCGTCTGACGGCCCTCTCTGAAAAGATCTAAAAAATTGATAGTCAGTCACGTTTAAAGTTGAAATAATATGTAAGAAACTAAATATTTTTTTCTCTCTCTCTCTCTCTCTCGTAAAATAACGATTTCTTTTTAAAATTTAAATTTTAAATTACTGTCTTTTTTTTTTTTTGCCAATTTCATAACTTCTCTTATACCAAAATATTTTCCACGAATTTTTCTGTCTATTTAAATTTCGAGTGGAGAGAAGAAGAGAAATGTTTTTACAATGATATGTTTATTTTTGTACAAAAATACTCGTCCGATCTGATCCTCTTGCCATTTTTTATTCTTTTTTTTTTTTGCACTACTTGTCAGACTTGAGGTGCATATTCGGAATACTCTAATGCCACTGCGGATGCTCTCGGGGTAGTAAAATCTGCCCCCCCCCCCATCCAGTTCCAGCTTCTTTCTGAATCAGGTTCACTCTTGTTCTGAGTTTAATGTGTATTCTTTTAGCATATAGAGATTTTGTAGGTACTTTATTTGAGAATGATAAAGATATTTTTTGATACGACACAACTTTTCAAAATAGAGGATTTTCCAAAATCAAATAAGTTTTTTTTCGACTACTTACCACATTCTACTTTCAAAATTTTCAAAAAAAGAACCTACTGAATCATAGTATAATTTCAGACATAAAACGATGAAAAATTCTGATTAGTTTTGATTTTGTCAGGTTTTAGTTCAAAATTACCGAAAAAAAGTATACAACGTAACCAATCCTTTAAGATCTGAACATTTTATACAGGTTTACTCATACACAGGTAAACTTTTAGCTTAGTTTTATGAATACCCTTTTAGCCAATTGCTATTTATAAATGTTTTTGAATGTTAAAAATTTAAATACTACCAAATGTATTGTTTTCACGAAATGCTATTACTATGAAATAGGTATATTTAAACTTATCCCCTCCTCCTCCTCCTCCTCCTCCCCCCCCCGTGTAAAAATCCTGATTGCAATAAATTGATTGTGACGTGTAACAATCTATACAGATATCTTTCCTAAGCATCGTATTATATTAATTTATCACGGATATTAATGGGCGACAGGCGGCTCCCGAAATTATTCGTTTAAACTGTTATATTGACTTCAAACGGTTTTTTTTTTTATCGGCGGCACATTGCTCACATAAAAAGTACAGCACTTGGCTTTATCTTTATAATGTTGTTGCAGAAATTTTTCAAACGTTAATACTAGTTTATTTTTATCAAATATCAAATCTTTTCGTAAGTGTTCCTAAATCGTACTGTTTACAAGACGTGTTCTCGGAGGAATTCGTTTTTTATGCGCTAAATATTATAATAATGTTCCAAGACAACACGGTGTACGCACGAGCATTTACTTCAAACTTTAACTCTCGATTCTAGAGAAATTGAGATTCCATTTTTTCCCCCCAATATAAAATTGTAAAGATCAAATTGAGTGTCCTCATTTTCTCGTCTCCCGAGTCAAAACTTTTCCAGTCACCAGAGGCCCAGTTAATCATGGGGATGCCGTATGAGGATACTAAAGTGAAAAATAATGAAAAATTCTATGTTATTTTGTAATCACTAGGGCTGTTAATTTAATTGCATTAAAAAACCTTAAAAAAATGAAATGAAATATGTACTTAAAAAGCAAAATATGCACTTAAAACGCAAAAAAAGGGGATATAAAATGCCAATAATTATATTATACAGTCTGTGTACAAATATAATTTTTTTTTTCAAACATGTCAATTGACGGATTTTGAATACAAATACCGGAAAATTAACTAAAAAAGGAAAATATGACCTAAAAATGCAATAAAATGACCTAAAAAATTAAAAACATCAAAAAATGCAAAATAAAAGTTTCATAAATGTATTCGTAGTTACATAATTCAAATTATGTACCTACATAGCTACGTTTCACAATCACCAAAAAAAAATGCACTTTCCTACAAATTCACAACCCTAGGAATCGCCATTACCTATATCTCTTTAAATAAGACAACATAATAATAATATTCATCAAAACGAAAAAACTATACTAGCATTAGAAAAAAAAAAACACATCGTTGTAAAAAGATTCATTTGGCTTAAAAATTTAAAATACTTATTAACTATTGTCAATAAAAACCACTATGTGCGCGCATGCGTGATTCATAAATAATACGTTTCTTATTTTTACTTTTGTTGTTTTATTTTTGCAGGTACGTATCCATTCCAGTTCTAATCGATTTGAACCGATCAGCAAAACGTTGAAGCAATACTCTCACTTCCTTGCCAGGTTTGGGCATATTCAACATATTATTTTACATAAATTTTCGTTTGTATTTTCTTCGTGAACGGTAAAAAAATGAGAAAAACGACCTATTCGAAATGTGAAGTAAAAAATGTTTTCTAAAAATCGCAGTACTAATATATTTTTAGATCCTCTTGGAATCTAACAATATGAAATTTTAAAACGAATTAAAAATCTCATATCGTGACGGTTTAATGGTTTGTTTTTACACAAAAAGCGGCATTATAGAATACAAAGGTAGAATTATTTTAGGTTTTAGTTATATTGTCGTCACTAAGTAGAAAATATTAAAGAAAAAAGCAACAGATACACTGATATAAGACTTTGGTTTTTTCTCGACTCAACTCGATCAATGTTGTTTAAAATAAAAAAATAAAAAATTTATGTTGATGACTTAAAGAACTCGCTATGAATAATAGCAGAGAAAGCAGAATTCTACACGTTAATTAATTCGATATTTCCTTAGTTTGAATATAAAATAATATCAATCGGATTTCATACCAATGAATAAATTAGATTTGAATTTGAACAAAAAATAGTCGGGGTGTTTAATATTATTATAAACTTTTAATTTTCTCTTAAACTCTATAATACAAGAGAGTAAATTGATTCTAAGCTTAAAAAATTTGAAAAGCTTGCCGAAAAGATAGAAAATTTAAATTTAAAATTAATTATTTAAGTTTTATACAATTGGAAAAAATTTTTAGATTTTAGATACATTTCACTTTAGGTATTGAAAATCTCTGAAATCGAAGAACCGATTTTTGATAATTTTCGCGTATAGAATTTCAGTAATGAGTTTCAAAACAATGTCTCATGTAGTTAATACAACACGGAGCTTTAAGTTTATGTAGTTATCACAAAAACACAAATCTCTTGAATTTGCACACTTTTTGAATGAATTTCACATGATAATGTGTTAGTGTTCATCTTACTGCAGTATGGTAAAACACATAATATTCAACTCTAATTTTCAAAGAATTAAAAATTAAAGATCGAAATGAGCGAAAATAAAAACCCCAAATTTAAAATTTTTTAAATTTGTTGTATTACTACATTACTACATAAATGCCCATAGCAATGTGTTAAATTTTTTGTCAAGCCAAGTGCCGAATTTCAGTAATAATATTACAGAGAACAATCGCACGTCTGTGTTTATAAAATAGGGATTGGCTTGTAAGATTTAGCACAAAATAGTTGACTCTGTTTACACAGAAATTAATCATACGCTTGCACACAAAAGAACATATTTAAATCGTAAACCTCCAACAAAAAACTTCTGGTATTATAGAAACACTAAGAGTCTTTATATATTATATATTTAAGCATAAAAATTAGCAGATAAAATAACACTTGATATTATCTCAGTTAAAATCGTAATTGCTAGACGGGACTTAAAACGTTAATTGTTCATATAACTTCACTCGAGAAACTTTTCAAAAGGCACTGAGAAACTTTGGAAACCGCGGTTCGCGAACAATCCATTCGTTCGTTCTCTTTGTTATTATCACTTTTGTTTTTTTACTATTCATAAAATATAACACGAACTTAATATTGCTTAATTTATAAATTTGCTTTTATTAATAGCAATATCCATTTTCCTCTAAATAAAGGTCTGTTTCATTTCCTCCACTGATTATATCATATGCAATTCTCAACTATCCATTTTCAAAAAAAAAAAATATTTACAGTTTCATAGTCTGTATTACTTACTGTTTTTGAACGAATTATTGATTTTTGAAAACACTTAAAGATGTATATAATTAATTAATATTTAAAGTATTATGTAATGAAATAAAAAATATATATTCATAAGAACAACCCAATGATTATTAATAATTATAATATTTTAATTTTAGATTCTGAGCGAAGTGAAGAAGCTAGTGTTTTTACAATGATGTTTATTTTTATTTATTTATTTATTTTTTTTCTGTGTACAACTTTTCGTATAGAAATACTTGTCCAAAAATTTCGATCAATAACTTTTTGAGACCAGATTTGCCTCTAGATTGTACTTTAGAAAGGTCATTTTTTGAATTTCTCAATTCTTCAATTTTTTTTTTTGGAAAAAACTACCCAAAATTTGACAAAAACGACTCGAAAACCATCATTTTTCGATACGAATTTTATGAAAATTTAAATATAGATAGAAAATCCTATAAAAAAGATTTTGACGCAAGAAAATTTTGAAAATGTGAAAAAAAATTTTGGACATTTTTCGAAATTTTTTTTTTTCTTATATTATTAACTTCCTTCGTTCAGAATAGTCTTATTGAAAAAATGATTTATAGTTTCTTTAAAATTCAACACACCCGTCAAGAGTATCTCACCCGACGAGCAAAGTACACAATTTTTTAATTCATAACTTAATTTTTTTGTATAAAATATAATCTGTGTAAAAAATAACTGCTATACAATAACCTTATTGTGAACGTTTAATACTTACGTAAAACGATGTAAAAATTTTTATGAAAAAAACAAAAAAGAAAAAACAGCCATACAGAAACTACACTTCATGAAATTCATTTATAAATTATATTTGCGTTTAAATGTAAAACTACGTACTTACCACTAAATGGAAACAATAAGTAAAGAATAAAAATGCAATGGTAGTTAATACTGCTAGTCGAATTCCTTTTTTTCATTGTATTTTGTTCTCTGAAGAGATTTTAAAACGAAATAAGTATTCAAAAATAATAATAATAATAATAATAATAATAATACGAGTAGATAATGACTTACATTAATAATAAACAAGGCAATTGTTTCGGCTTTACAAAAAGCAATTATGTTAAGTCGAATTAATTAGTATGTATTGTAATTTAATTTGATCATCAACCTTTAACAATTTTTTAGATTTTATTTATTTATTTTTTTTTTCATTTAATAAATAATCAAGGACACGTCGAATATCCTAAGACAATTGATTGTTTTGTTGCATAAAAAAAAAAATTAAAATCAATTTCGTGAAAAACGACTCATTATACAGGGTAAACATTTCATGAAAAATTACTTTTCTAAAGCAATAATTACGAATAAAATTTAAAGTCTATTGAAGGACTTTCTATAACTTTATTTAAGACCACTCGTTGTGCGAGAAAAATCATGACTAGTAATTATTAGTAGGACGAACTCATAAACTGACACTAATCATTTTGAAACCAACGAAATCCTTTAAGTTTAAAATACCCGTTTTGAAATACTATTTTCTAATTTACAAGAAAGTTGTATAGATGTGCAGTACCAGTAAAAAAAAAAAAAAAAAAATACAGTTTTTATATTTAACTAAAATTTGATCAACATGTTTTTCCATCACTTCCTGGTCTCTACCAATCTTAAGACACATAATAAGTGTAATTTTCAAATTTCTCAACCTACTCAGTCATGATCGTTTCGAAAAATCGATCTAGTAAAAAATATTTTCGCAATTTCCCAGTGGTTGCTCATCTATCTCCCTACGCTCTATAAAATCTATTTTGAAAATTTCGAAAAAACGTCTGTATAATATATAATTGTACTTAAATACTACTTTTTTGGATAAGTTTTTTACAACCAAACGTAATTACAAATAAAACCCAAAAATTACACAAGAATCTAAAATCTAAAAATGTATTCTATTCTTTTCTTAAATTCCACTCAATTTGACAGAATCAAAATTGTCAAAATAATCGATTTTACAGTGTTTTAAAATTTTAGGCTCGTGTAATTGAAAATTGACTAAACTGATATCAAGAAAAATTTAAATACAAGTTAGCCCATAGAGCGCGAGGGGACTTAATGCACCAAAATTTCCTTTATAAAACCTGTTGAACTTAATAATAACTAATTTCGTATGATTTTGGATTCGAAACAATTTCTAAATTTCGATTACGTTTTCATTGAAAGGACGTTAAATTTAAATTCAGTTTTATTTAATATATTATTATTATTATTAGCTCACGTATAAATAACAATAACAAAACGATTTACATTAAAGACGGATTGAATCAAATCAATTTAATTACGTATCGGTATTAATAGGAAGTAATTTTATTGTTTTATTATTTATAAAATACACGCATTAAATCGTAGTATATCCAATAAAACTAATTGCGTGATTAATGCTAATAATTATTTTTATTTATAACATAGTATATATTATAGGGTGGTCCCAGTACGATTTTTTCAAAACTTTTGTTTTATTAATAATATTATTAACTTTTTTATTTTTTATTTATTATTACAACAGATTTTTCTAAAACTGGTATTCACAAAATGACTATTTTGAATTTTTTTTTTTTAAACTGTAGTAATATAAAATTTCAAATTTGGAAAATTTTTGCCACTAAAAAAAATAATTATACGTTATTACTGTAGTAATAATTTTAAAAAAAGTAAAAAATTATTTTATAGAGCCAAAGTTATTGCGTAATATGTCAAATCGTACTCGGACACCCACCCTGTATTGCGCTATAAACACAAAGGACTATTTTCAAAGGTTTTATAGTCATTACATTTTTTTTTTTTTTTTTTTACGGTATTTTAGTAAACGGTTTGAACACGAGAAAA
>JAIPRM010010074.1:0-14105 GCA_025469315.1 Stegophylla sp. TES_Ste_2020 | reverse complement strand
TTTCATAAAGTTTGGATAAAAAAATGATGGTTTCCGAGTCGTTTATGTCAAATTTTGGGTACTTTTTTCCAAAATAATAATCGAAAAATTGAGAAATTCAAAAAATGACCTCTCTAAAGTACAATCTAGAGGAAAATCCGGTTTCAGAGAGGTACTGATCGAAATTTTTGGACATGTATTTCTATACGAAAAAGTGTTAACAGAAAAAAAAAAGAAAAAATAAATAAACATCATTGTAAAAACACTAGCTTCTTCGCTCCCCTCAGAATCTAAAATAGTAAGATAAAATATTACAAATATTAATGTACGTATTATTGAAATAACGGGTTTTGTAGTTAATTGTTTTAAGAGGGGGGGGTGGGCAAAAGTATAATTTTGACCTCTCTATTAATTCTTTAGGGGTGTAACTGCCCTCTCGTGCACCCCTCAGTTGCCGCCTATGATGTCGAGTACACACCAAAGTTATAGTAATCTATAGACAAGCTGCTGTTGTAGGCATTAATATAAGAAAATCAAATTTTCATAAGATTCTCGCACTTTACAGGTCAAATTGAAATCTTCGTTTATATTACATAGCAATAATTAACTTGTTTTTTTTTTTTTTTTTTAACTCTCTAAACTTAGTTTAAACGAATCCGTTTTGATACCAATCTCGTTTTGGATGATTGTTATTCAAAAACTAAATGTCGAGAGAAAATCTACAGGAGGCACGTGCCGCCCATGTACCCCCCCCCACTACTAAATCCACCCTTGTCTATCGGCGTGGGGCTGATTATGATCACTGAAGTCACAGAAGTGGGGTGGATCGTCGAGTGCCATAACCAGACTACTGTGGTGATTGTTATAATATATATTTTTTTTAGCTGGGTTCGGGATTAAAAAAAGTATTGACGTGCTTATATATTATGCCTCAATAAACTTGAAAATATGCTCAAAAATGTAAAACGAGTACTTGAAAATATATAAAATAAGTTATAAAAATAAAATAAACATTATTTGGATATTGGCGATAAATATTTTTTCTATAATCGTTCGTATTTCGCATCAGAAGTATATGAAAAATGCACTTGAATGACTGAGTTTCACATATTATATTATATTGTATTTATTATTATTTAGATTTAAAAATATTATAACTATTTACATATCGAAAAGTATTTAAATTTACTTTCAAAATATCTCAGTCAATTTATTTATTTTTTTTTTTTTTTACTTTTAACAATTTTCAGTCTTTATAAGTAAACTGAAAAAATTAAAAACTATTAATTAAAAAATACAATTTTTAATACTAAATTATTTTTAGAAAGTAATGATAAAATACCATCGACTTTTTTGCGTTCAAAATCATGATAATGTACATGAAATCATGATTTTTAATCAGAAAAAAAAACAGCTGATTATTACATATTATTTAATTCCGACCGAAAAGATTTTGGTAAAAAGCTAAAATTAACTTTAGAATATTGAATTTTTTTTTTTCAATCTAAAAAATGTTCTATATACTACTATTTTTTCAAAGGGTTTCAAAATGCCCGTGGCCTCCCCCCCTTTTGCTACGCCTCACAGTGGGATGAAATGCATTCGTAGCTGGCCAAAAGTCAATTTTTGAAGTGTATCCTAATTATTCGTCAATCATCTTAAATTATTTTTCCCTACAACATATTTTGTGATATAAATGTCTATAATAATTTTGGGTTACATATCGACGAATTACATGACTTAGTCTTAGACTGCCTAATATTTTATAAATTTGCTTTTATAAATTCGATAATAAACAACTTTTGAGTTAAATTTTTGAGATTTTATCCCACTGTAATCAACATAATGTCACTAAATATTAATTTAGTCATATATTTACTTTATTTAAATGTATTTCTGTGTACAAATTATGTTTATACATATTTAGAATTAAATAATATAATATAAATATTTTTATTATACAACACTGTATTTCCACTGTTAAGTGGAACCCAATTTAATATAATTATTGTAATATTGTCTCACATTTTTACAAAAATTAAATTGTATGTTACATTAAATTTGTGTTACTCAAACCGTACCGAATTACACTATCACTGCAAAAATTTCAGTTTAGAGGGGTCTTATAAACATATATTATATAAATTGATGGTAAAATATAACTTTTTAAAAAATATAAAAATAATACCCCTCCCCCATACTGTCTCCTTAATTAACGGTCAAATTGAGAAATTTATAGAAAATTTGGATTCAGTATCCTTAAAAAAATCCTTCGCACGTTGGGTGTTCTTTGCACCTTGGGTATGATTCTCTTGGTGGGTGTATTGAATTTTAAAGAAACGATAAATAATTTCTTCAATAAAACGATTCTGAACGAGGGAAGTTATTACTATAAAAAATAAATGAAAAAAAAAAAAAAGTGTTAGAAAAATGTCCAAAATTTTCTTGCGCCAAAATCTTTCTTATATGATTTTCTATCTATTTTTAAATTTTCATATAGTTCGGATAAAAAAATGATGGTATATGAGTCGTTTTTGTCAAATTTTGGGTAGTTTTTTCCAAAGAAAAAAAAAAAAAAATTAAAGAATTGAGAAATTCAAAAAGCCGGACATACTTCGCACGATGGGCGTACTTCGCACGATAGATGGTATTCTCTTGATGGGCGTATTAAATTTTAAAGAAACGATAAATCATTTCTTCAGTAAAACGATTCTGAACGAAGGAAGTTAATAATAATAAGAAAAAAAAATGTCCAACATTTTTTTTTCACATTTTCAAAATTTTCTTGCGCCAAAATCTTTTTTATAAGATTTTCTATCTATATTTAAATTTTCATAAAATTCTGATCAAAAAATTATGGTTATCGAGTCGTTTTTGTCAAATTTTGGGTAGTTTATTTCAAAAAAAAAACTTTAAAGAATTGAGAAATTCAAAAAATGACCTCTCTAAAGTATAATCTAGAGGCGAATCGGGTTTCAAAAAGTTATTGATCGAAACTTTCGGACAAGTATTTCTACTATACGAAAAGTTGTATACAGAAAAAAAAATAAAAAATAAACATCATTGTAAAAACACTAACTTCTTCACTCCGTTCAGAATCTAAAATTGATAAAAAAATTTGGATTCATCATCCTTAAAATCAATGATGGGATCGATGTCTCGCATAATTTTATGTTATATTGTTTTTAGAGTAATTAATTTTTATGTAAGCTAGGAATGCATTTCATCCCACTGTGCGCACCCCCGCACTCGACACCCCCGGACAATACGAATTTTCAAGCGTTTTTATTTTTTTTTCTCTCAGATTTCGATGTCGTTATCGCACACATTCTTTTCCGAGAGCGTATTTTTTTCTCGACGACACTGCAACGCCGCGGTGGTGTCACAACCCCCCCCCCTCCCCCAAAATTCTCGAAAATCGTTTCCAATAAATCAGCGGACATAATTCATAATAATAATATACGCGTTACACGTATTATAAATACTAGTTCGTTTATGAATTATCATTTTATTATTATTATTATTATCACAACAGCAGCACACGGACAACCCTCAACAAGTCAACAATGGTCTACTCGCAATGTGCGTGCGTTTGTATTTTTTTTATATTATTAACGTTTTCGTCCATTGATACGCGCGAAATTTCGTTGTTATAATGTTATAATATAATAATGTGTATATATATAGCGAACGACAGAGGAGCACTGCTATAAATACAATAATAATAATAATAATAATAATAATACGAACGACGCGCATTCACCACTATAATAATAATAATAATAATAATATAATATCGGACGCGAATGATGTTATAATGCACGACGTGTATTATAAGCCCGACGAGTGTTGTTCGGTGTTTTATTGTTGTAAATGGTGGTTCGGTTTTAACGCGGTATATACCCGGTAAACAAACAAAACGACTGCTGTTGCCTATAATACTCTGTTATTGTCGCTCCGCGCTGTTGATTTATGTCGTATCGTTTGGTTTGGTTTTTTTTTTTTTTTTTTTTTTGACTCGCCGTACTTACAATATAATAATAATAATAACAATAATAATATGCAACTATCGTGGGAATAACCGCGAATATACCTGACCGGTGGTGGCGACAACACGACAACGCGATATTTTATCGTGGTGTCCAGTCCATTGGCTTCCGAACTCGGATCGCGAAATTTCCCCCCACCACGTCACGCGCACACTGCGCCGCCTCCCCCTACCAATAACACCAAAATTTGACAAAAAACACCCGGAGAAACTGTGATGGAAGACTATATAGAAAAGAAATATTTTGGCGCGAGCAAATTTTGAAAATGTGAAAAAAGTTTGGATTTTTTTTCATTTCCTTAATTTAATGGATAAAAAAAAAGTAAACTATAGAATAGCGAAGTAAAGTAAAATAAAGTAGAATGTAGACGAGAAAGCCGGTCATAGTTCGCACCACATGGGTTAGGTTCTTCGCTCGGAATGTTATTATTGAAGAATTAATGATTTGTGAATTTTTTTTTTTTTTTTCTATTGAACACACCCACCTATAGGGTCTGGCTCGAGAAGCGAAGAATACCCGTGGTACGAAGTATGTCCGGATATCATGAAAAAAGTCGACGTACTCCTCGGGGGCGGAATACACTTCTTGGTGAGTGTTTTGAATTTTTAAAACAGAAAAGATAAATCATTCCTTCAATAAAACGATTCTAAGCAAATATTCGGTAACGCATACTCCACATACTACAACTGTATAATTGTAAAACTCACAGTCACTGAAGACATTATGATTGCGTACACCTGGCCAGCTCTGCAACCAGTACCTAAAAATTCACACGAAATAATAAAAAATGACAATAGTCACACAATGACATTGTCTACGAATAATAAGATTATGGTAATGTCAATGAAAAAATTGAACTCGGATTGGGACGGATAGAAGCGCATCGGCTAGGTCATCGCGTGCTGGCGTTGCATAATAATTATGCCGTTAATTAGACGGGGGCCGACAGGTGGACGATAATTATTATTATTGATTTTAATTTAATAATATTATTGTTAGACACGAATAATTACCCCCTGGTAAAACTTTACAAATACCCGATATATAAGACTGATGACAATAATAATATTATTTGTTGGCCTTTATAACACATTAAGGCTTCGCTCAGAATCGCAATATTATAATATGAAATCTGTGAAGCAAAGAACACCCAAGTTGAGAATATTATGTCCTGTTTTTTTTTTTTTTTTTTGTTTAATTTAGTGGAAGTTCTCCACTACACGTCCGTGACCGAGTGGGAGTGAATCGTCCGGAAATCGAGAGAAAAATTTCAGGAGAGAGGCTTGAATTTGAATCCCCAAAACCCCTCCCTAGTTACGGCCTTGAATATGACATAAGCCATAAAAATATTAAATCAACTACATATTACTTAGTAGGTATTATCTTATTAATTAATAATTATTTTATCTTCTAAGGGGTGTTGTTAATTTGAAAATCTTTTTAATGTCTTATAAATAAATTAACTATTGAAGTTATTAATTTTTTTCAGTAAATAACTTAGTAGTAATTACTAATTACCATGAATCTTCAAAATATGTTTTTATATTTTAATTGTGTTTTACTAACATTATCTACTAACTATGAAGGCAGTATCTACCAATAGAAAAAAAAAAAAAAATATATTAATTTCCTAAATTAAGTGTTTTTTTTGTTTTGTTTAAAACACCTTAATAAAAAACAAGTGTTTACACTATGTTTTGTTTGTTTTGATTTAAAGTAAAAATGTTTTGAATTCGTGTTTAAAACAAAATGTTTTTTAAGTAACAACACTTGAGGCACTGGTTTATGGATTTTCGATTATTTATTATATTCTGTAATATTTCACGTTCAATCGGGTGCACCGGTTACGCCCACCAAAAATATTATGTTATTACTGGGGCGACACGAACTAAATAGTATAATAATAATTGCAATCGAGTTCGATTAATATTAACTTATTGTTGGACATGACGATACGTAGGTACGCAGTTCATTGGTCATAACGACCGTCATACCCACCGGCCCCCTTTTGTATCCACCAAACTGATCCCCGTAGTAACACGACGGCAGCGGCAAACCCTATCTGTCAATAATTATTATTATTATTATTATTGCTTGTACGTTCAAACCAAACCCCATTTTTATGTATCATAAATAGGGTTAGAATGTTTATAATTTCGCATATTATTTTCTGTGAAGGGGGTTGTTTTATTGCGTATTTTATTTTTGCACGTAACTGTGTCTCACGATGTCTAGCTAGAATCACATGTCAACATTTCTTTCTACACGTGTTTGCATATTTTATTATTTTTAGCATATTTGTGCGTGTTTTGACTTTTTTTTTTTTTGATTTTAAGCATATTTTGTTTTATGGTTTTCGATACAAATAGTGTTGTAAGTTGGAAATTTCAATTTAGAAATTTCCATTTTAGGAATTTCTTAAGTGAAAATTTCTGCTATTCGGAAATTTCCTAGAGGCATTTTGCAATAAAAATATTTGAATAATAATTTTTGTTTACATTAATGTTGTTTTGATAAGACATGTAAGAATAAGAGCATAATATAAGTATAAAGTTATTTTATACAAATTGTAAACTATAAAGCTTTTTTATTATTTGTATGATTTGTTAAAAAATATATATAAATAACATTTATATGTATTGTGTTATATTGAGTACCTATTATATTATGTACATTTTCGAAATTTCTCAAAAATTAAATTTCTGAAATTTAACATCTCTAGATACAAAATATCAAAATGAAAATAAATCCAATATAATAAAACTCAAGAGTCTGTATTTTATAGGAACTATAGACAAATTATAGCATGTTTATTGCACGCATATGGCCAAGGGCGTAAAAACGGGGTGGATTTTGGGGACAACCCCTTCTCCCGAAAAAAAAAAACTATTGGTTTTTTTTTAGTTATTATGTCTAAGAAAAATTCAATATAATAAAAATATAGTTTATAGTGTTTTCAAGTTGGTACTAAATTACATGTTTCTTATCAGTTATACGATAAAGACATGTTTTGAACTGTATTCAAGAAATTATTTTTAGGTGGTAGGTCGTTATATAACACAAGCGAATTCAAAATTTTATAAGATGAAAACATTTCAAAATTCTATATCCATCATAATGTCGGTTAAATTTTTTTGAAATTTGTTCATCGTCTGTATTAAACCGTTTTTTATAGCGAGTAAAATATTGAAATATTGAAGCTATGGCTAAATTACTTGATTTCATTTAATAGAAATCTCGCTTATTGTGTACTTGGCCATTTTTACACAACTTACGGCGGTTTTCTCTTTTTGAAAAACCATTAAGAAATTTAAAAAAGCCGGACATTCTTCGAACCATGGATAAATCTTCGCTCCTCAAGTCAGATACTCTTGGTGGGTGTGTAGAATCTTGTAAGACGATTCTGAACGAAGGAAGTCGATAATATAAAGAACAATAGTAGTCGTCATTTTCAACACACCCACCTAGAGTATCTGACGCGAAGAGAAAAACATCCGTGACGCGAAGTATGTCCGGCTTTTTTGTATATACTTTGCTTTACTTTTTTTATTTAATAAATAAAAAAAAGGAAAAAATAATAAATGATAAAAAAAAGTGTTCAAAGAAAAATGTCCAAAATTTTTTTTCCACATTTTCAAAATTTTCTTGCGCCAAAATGTTTCTCATATTATTGTTTATCAGTGTTTAAATTTTTATAAAGTTTGGATTGAAAAATGATGTTTAATGAGTTTAAGAGTCTTTTTTGTCAAATTTTGGGTAGTCCCCTCCCCCCTCAAAAAAAAAAAAAAAAAAATCGAAGAATCGAAATTAAAAAAATGACACCTCTAAAGTACCAACTAGAGGCAAATCTAGTTCAAAAAAGTTGCTGATCGAGACTTTTTAACGAATATGTCTCTATGAAAAAGTAGTGAGAAAAAAAATAAACATCATTGTAATAAAATTAGCTTCTTCACTTCGTTCAGAATCTGAAAAATGGTAAAAAGTACGGTAAATTTACTATAAATTATTTATTGTAAATAAAAATGGGCATTTTTTACTTTGTTGTTAAATAATATTGTTAAATGATTCTGGGCATTTGAAAAAAGTAGTGGATTTTATTAGACTGTATTATTGAAAAATAAAGTAAAATTTATAAATAGGTCAGAATTAAAATATTCCCATAAGAACACCGAAATTTCAATTAATGGTTTGTTGATTACCTATTATTTTTTAATAATTTTGAAACTCTACTCTGTAAATTTTTTGAAGAAATAATTTATCGTTTCTTTAAAACGCAATCAACCCACCAAGAGTGTCCCACCGGAAAAACGAAGAACATCCAACAAGGTGCGAAGTACGTTCTTTTTTTTTTCATCAAACAAAAAACGTTTCAAACAAATGCACACGAGAACTTACCCCTAGGATGGGGTTGCAAAATATATCCTGGGAAACTATAGGTGTTTTTGAATCTAGATTTTATACTTTTAAAAATCCAAAAAACGAGTCGTAGTGAGGGGGGGGGTGAAGGAATTATATCGAAAGTCCGTATGAATTTCGCCCTAAAGATAAGAAAAAAAAAAATAAAAATATTTTTGTAATATTTCGGGTCGGGTCGGGATGAAACGAGGGCCGCTGGTCCGCGCACGAGTCTCGACGATTCCAAGGACCGCGTGCGGATCTCCGGGGAATATAGAGGTTCGCGTTTTGCACGTGTCCAAAACGACCTAACAACAAAATGATATAAAATAATTTATTATTATAAACTATTATCGGATTCGTTTTTTTTTTTTTTATTGTGACTCGTGCGGTTCGATCGGATTTCCATCGAATACACACGCACGACGACGATGACTCCGGAGGTTTTTGGAAGGGGAGGCCCAAAAAGGCGCCGAAAACTCTACGAATATAATAATTTTGTGACGGGGGGGGGGGGAAGACAAACGGCGGAATTCCTCGCCGGGGGAGGGGGGGAGTATGAATTTCTCCGGACGGCTGCCGCGCTGCAAAGGCGGCGAAAACGGCTGCCGCGGGGCGAACGCGCGTGTGTCCGACGACAATACAATAAAACACAATATAATATGATATGACGATAATACGTTATGATAATGAAAAATAATATCGCGTGAATTATTACGGCCGTCGACGCGTGGACAATGGGAACAACTACGTACACGTCTTAATATTATTTTCGCCGACATAAATCTCCGCCGCCGAGCACAAACGCCTCAAAACACACGCTTTTATTGCACGTGTTCGAGCCGCCGCCGCGTGTTTGTTGTTGTCGTCGTCGACAATAAGAGCGCGGAGTTCATCATCTTATTATTATCATGCGGTCGTCGTTTGTTACCCTACACTCCGCCCTTGCCCTCCGCGGAGCTGCAACAGACGTTCGCGCAAAAACGAGCCGAGACGCGCGCGATACCTACTTATACAGGGTGGTTTTCATTAAGAGTTCATTTACAAAAATGTTTATTTTTTTATTTTCTGTGCACAAATTTTCTTATGGAAATACTCGTCCAAAAGTCTCTTCTCTATTATTTTTTATATTTAACAACTGCCCTCGTTCAGAATCGTTTTATTGAAGAAACGATTTATCGTTTCTTTAAAATTAAATACGCCCGTCAAGAGAATCCCGCCCGTCGTGCGAAGTATGTCCGGCCTTTTTTTTTTTATTTTTTTTTATTTTCTGTGTACAACTTTTCGTATGGAAATACTCGTACAAAAGTTTTCGATCAGTGACTTTTTCAAACCGGATTCGCCTCTAGATTGTACTTTAAAGAGGAGGTCATTTTTTGAATTTCTCAATTCTTCGATTTTTTTTTTTTTTGAAAAAAACTACCCAAAATTTGACAAAAACGACTCGGAAACAATCATTTTTTGGGATCCGAACTATATGAAAAATTAAACATAGATAGAAAATCATATAAGAAATATTTTTTTCCAACATTTTTTTCTTATATTATTAACTTCCCTCGTTCGGAATCGTTTTATCGAAGAAATGATTTATCGTTTCTTTAAAATTCAATACACCCGTCAAGAGAATCCCACCCGTCGTGCGAAGTATGTCCGGCTTTTTTTTTCTTTTTTTTTGTCTGTAAAAATGGAAAAATTTTGTTTTTTGTTTCACCTCAAGGACGTCCTCCGGTAATACAACAAAGTTTTTTGTTTCAAATGGCACCCCCCCACCACTCATTTTAACTACGGAATTTTATTCGAGTTACATTTTTATACTCGGTGAATTTCGACGTATCAAAATTAGAGATGGGTCGAACATTATTTTTTTTCGGACTCGAACTTGAATCTGAATTTTATTCGAACTACTTTCGAACTTTAAAAAAACTAAAACGTTTGAGAATCAATCCGTAATTAATTTGAAAAGGAAAAATGTAACAGTAGTAGTAAAATTTTAAGTTAATGTTTAAAAGTTATATGTTTTAAATGCTTTATACTTTTAAGTTTCAATTGTTAAACTTCTAAATAAAGATTTTAAAAACGAGTAAAAGAAAAATTTCAGAAAAAAAAAAATTTCCGATTAAACTGTTTGAACATTCTAACATTACACTTAACTAGAACTAATTTCTTTAAGTTTGACGTGTTCGAGGGTTCGAAGAGTTTGAGAACCCATTCCTAATTAAAATCGAAATTCTAAAAAAAAAAAAGAAAAAAAAAGCTTTTAAACTATTCGAATACTACCCGCCTAAGCCTAATGGCGTCAATATACACTAATTTCATAGTTTTGAGAAAAACGGTTTTTTTTTTTTTTTTTTAATTGTTTTATGATTTTTATGTTGTTGGTAAATATTAAGTTGAGACATAAACGAAACCTTTTTTTAATTTTTAATATAGAGTCAAAAAAAAAAAAATACATTTTGTCAGAAACTGCTTAAATAAACATTATTCAAATAGACGTTTCATTAAGCAAAAAAGCCGTAAAAATCGATTCACAATGTTGTAATAATATTATAATATGAAGTATTCGTTTGAATTTTGATTTTAATACATCAAAATTCACAGATAAATATCACCTGACTAAAGTTTCGTAGTCAAAATTTGGGGAGGGGGGGTGCCATTTGAAAAAATAATCCTGTATCCACCACCACAGGACGTTCTCTTAAACTGGGCATAAAAAAAAAAACCGAAAACATAGTTTTTACAGTGACTTGAACGTTCCTGGAAAAAATTTCCGAAATTTTCCATTTTTACGAACAAAAAAAAAAAAAAAGGGGAGGGGTGAGCATAAGGTTATTGAATCACCCTGTATCCTGTCGTTGTTGCGCGGTCGCGTTTTTCACCTTTACGTCGGCGGCGGCAAATACGCGGCCCCGAGACCCGGGGGGGGGGGTGCACGCAGGTGTACGCGAAGAATATATACGATAATATAATACACTCCGTAAGATGTGTATAATGATAATGGTAATAATAATAATAATAATAATAATAGTACAAAACAACTCAATGAAGAAGGAAAAAAGAAAAAAAAAATTGAAGAAAAAGAGTTGAAGTGTGTACCTACTTTTTCTGCACGTTCATTTATTATTACGTTTTGTTCGATGCCCGGCGCACACGTATCACAATGTTTATTGTGTGTAACCGACCCTTTTGCGTGTATGTGTGTCGCCCCCCCCCCACAAGACGGTGAGATTAACGAAACGACCAAACGCACGTGTAGGGATGGGCGAGATACTAAATAATGAAAAATAAAAAAAAAAGGACGTTTTCGCATCTTGAATTATTCTTCGCTCTTCAGGTGCGATACTCTTAATGGACGTATTGCAATTTTAAAGAAACGGTAAATCATTTCATCGATTAAACGATTCTGTACAGAGCTTCGGTTGATAAATTATTTTATAATATATTGTAATTTTAATAACATGTTACCGAGCAATGTGGCTAATATCAATTAGTAGTTTTATTGATCAGAAATGTTGTCCAAGCGCATGCAAAAACTATTAAAAAATTTTCAAAAAAAAAAAAAACATTTAAATACGCCATAAAGAGAATTTTCATAAATTCAATTTTGGTTTTTTAACTTGACTTCAAGATTAACGGAGCTAGAAAGTCAAACTTTTCACAAACTACTAAAAACAGTCACGCGCATGACCTCATAAAATTTTCTAAAACATTTGTCCCCCTCCTCCCGGAAAAACAATGTTCTATTCAGAGCTGTTTTTAGAGGGGGTGTGGAAGGGTTTAGCACCTCTCCACTTAAATTATTTATGAAGTTTCAATCAGGCAAATTAATATAGTTGGCGAAATTGGAAAAAAAGGTTTTTTTTGCTTTTTTGAAAGAAATAATTTAGTCAGTCGATAAATTGGAAATTATGTGGAATGGTAGTCGGGAAAATTGGTAAAAAGACCTTTTTTTTTTTTTTACTTTATCACATGTTTTGAAACAGTATTTGTAGTGGGTATTTTTACAGTTACCCTCCCCCACTAATATTTCTTATCGCCGGCCCTGGTCCTATTACTACATAATTTTTTAGATTATCAAAATTAGTGAAAATGTGGGCGTACATCACGGTTCGAAGTCGACGAAACATTCAACACGAGTGTCATAGGTAATTTTTAACCCCTTATGGTAAATTTAATGTTTAAGATTTACTTGACAATTTCTGACAATTTTTAACCTTTCTTAGGTATGTAAAAAATAAACAATTAAAGTTGTAAATTTCTTTGACGTATAATATTTTATTTATTTAAGGATTTAGAATTTTTCTTATAAAATTTTATTCATATTATTTGTACTTCCCGGTAAATTTTTACCCCCTCGGTAAATTTTTATTGGGGGTTAAAAATCGCCTGTTACAACGGGAACACGTGTCGTACCCCCGGTAAAACAAAATAATCGTAATACTTCTCTGCGTCGCACAAATAACAATGTGTATTTTTCATGTTAAACTTAAATTAAACACTTAAATTTCAAAAGGTTGCGTAATAATCAAAGCTATACGATCTTTTCAGATCTTCGTAGAATGTGCAAAATAAAAGTAGATTAGACTATAACAACTATTTCAAAAACATTCAATACTCAATCAGCAACAACAGTAAACTATTCTGGAATTTTATCAAATCAAAATCATCTATTACAGGCCCTTTACCTCAAACTATTAATTTGAATGATCAGTGTGCTAATAACGGCCAGGATATAGTTAATTTATTCGCCAAACATTTTTTCGAGTGTATGCGTAAAATCTAAGTTTCTAATAAATGAATGTAATCATTATCCTAGTAATTTAATTAATATTAATAATATTAACATATCGTTTAATGATGTATACTATTCTCTCGTTAAACTAAAAAGCTCTACACAAATAGGTCCGGATGGCTTATCAGTCCAGTTCTTGAAATCCTGTATAGATTATATTATTACTCCAATCCAATATCCCTTTAATCTTTCAATTACATCGGGTTCTTACCCAGAATATTGGAAGACTTCATACGTTACACCAATCCCAAAAAAAGGTAATTTATCTGATGCAAAAAATTATCCACCTATATCTATTACTTCCATCCAACCAAAAACATTTGAAGAATTAATATATGAAAAAATTAATCATCTATTTAAAAATATTCTGTGCGATAGCCAACATCTTTTTATCATAATATTTTACAATACGTCAATGAGGGTTACCAGGCAGATGTAATCTATACGGATTTCGAGAAAGCGTTTGACAGAGTTAATCACTTTCTACTATCACAGAAACTTAATGCTACTGGTATAAATAATCCATTGTTATCATGGTTTTTATCATTCATCACTAATAGAATTCAAATAATAAAATATAAAAATTTCGTTTCTTCTCCTATTAATGTTACATCTGGTGTCCCACAAGGATCACATCTCTCTCCACTTCTATTTAATATTATTCATAAATGATTTAATTTTTTGTCTACGTTTTGCTAAATTGTTCTCTTTTGCTGATGATTGTAAATTTATTGGTTTTATGAAATCTATTGATGACGCATATTTACTACAAAAACATATAGACACCATGGTTAGTTGGTGCTCAAATAACGAAATGACCTTAAATATACCTAAATGCAATTATATTTCCTTCTATCGAAATAAAAATCCTATAATTTTTCAATACCAAATTT
>JAIPRM010010072.1:0-14106 GCA_025469315.1 Stegophylla sp. TES_Ste_2020 | reverse complement strand
GGTTGTGACTAAATATCTAAGTGTCCTAAAAGTTACCCAGCCAGTCTATAAAAATTGCGACAAGTGCGATTGTAACGACACTGGAAAAAAAAAGAATTAGAAATAGAATCGCTATAACCTTTAATATGAGGTAGGCGCGATAACGCACAAGTACCAAATTGTAAAATTATTTATTCGCCATTTTGGTCATTCGCTGTTTTGGTCTTCAACGGTTTTTGTCATTCGCTGTTTTTACGTCGCTATTTTTGTATTCGCAGTTTTTGTTACGCTATTTTGTCGTGATACCGGCGGCTCGCAACAATAATAATATAACATAACGAATTTTTCGTTTTAATTGGCCGTTTAAAAATATTATTATGTACCAGCTGTATCGTCGCCGCCGCGCTGCTGTAGCAGCGTGAGAGAGGAAAGAACGGCAGCACAAACACACGCGGCGAGAAATTCGTTCCGTTCGACTAACGCATAAAAATATTATACAGAACGAGCCGCAGATACGGTTGTATTACACATGTACACATGATGGCCCTTTTTTGATATTTAAAATACTCCTTCACCCGCCCACGGCTCGTACGATGAAAAGCCGGACATACTTGGCACAACGAGTAATCTTCGCACCTTGAGTGGGATTCTCTTGGTGGGTGTATTAAATTTTAATGAAACGATAAATCATTTCTTCAATAAAACGATTCTGAGTGGAGCTTCAGTTGATACAAGGATAATTTTAATTAAAAAATTATAAAGTTATTAGCATTTTCAAATTATATATTTTAGGCATTTATAACTCGTTTTTGAAAATTGAAATATTTTAGAAACCCCACATATAAACACAGATAAATGACCTTACCTTTAAATCTGATACTAGGTCAACTTACTCCAATGTTGAACCTGTTGATGTAAAATTAATTGCGCTGAACGCAAACTTTATATATTGTATGTGGTAAGAGTGGTAAGACGGAAACAACACATACCACACGGGTGTAGTGTCCTCTTAATGCGACTGTTTTAAAACTAAAAACTACTTCATTTAAACAAATTTACTTATTAATGTGTGATATAATATAATAATTATAAAAAGTAATTCAATATGAGCCAATGAACTAAATTCTGAAAAAAATTACAAAATTTTTTTTTTCATATTTTCAAAATTTTTTTTATTTATCGATAAATTTTTATAAAGTTTGGATCGAAAAATGATGGTTTATGAGTCTTTTTTGTCAAACTTTGGGTAGTTTTGACCTTTTTAAAGTACAATCTAGAGGTAAATCCGGTTTCAAAAAGTTGCTGATCGAAACTTTTGGACAAGTATTTCCATACGAAAAAGTGTTTACAGAAAAAAAAAAAGAAAATAATAAACATCATTGTAAAAACACTAGCTTCTTCGCTCCCCTCAGAATTTAAAATTAAGTCAAACATCACATTATTAAACAATTTAAATATATTAGAGATTAAATACTAAAAGTCTTAATAGCACATGTTAAACAAAATCTGAATTTATAAAAAATAGATGCAGTTTCAATGAGAATTTTTTTACTGAATTTTATTGGCTAATGAATCAATCCTCGGCCGAAATCGGTTGTTTTCAGTTGGACTTAAATCTATTCCAAAACGATTCTTAAGACTTGATTTAATTGAACTAATTGCTAATTTTTCCATAAGAAGCAAATTAATTTGGAAGACTTTTCCACTAGATAAGAATTAACTTTTCTGATTTAGCATTATTACCGATTCAAATAATTTTTCAAAAAACACCTTGATATTTTATTTTTTGTAATCTATATATTTTAGTCAACGACTAATTTTTGGTAAATTTTGATATCAAATTTTTATGATGTATAATCTTTTTAACAATTACATGTGTCACTAAAAGTGTGTACGCGTGTGATATACGTGACATGGGTTCACCATCTTTGATGTAGAGTTTCCAGACCTTTAAACTCGTTGTTTTCCGACTAGAAAAAGAAACGAATGAATATTCATATTCACCAAGGACGTGGGAATTTATATTTTCGTACCTATTTCGATGAAAAGTATCAACCCATAACCATAAATCGGCCATCAAGCAGCTTGTGACGGGAATTTCTACTCCATCACACACTAATGACTTATTACATCAAGTAGTACCCTTAAGGGTGTGCCGACAAAAAAAAAAAAAGGTATTAACATAGTGTGAAAATATTTCTTTGCAAATTTGTCTTTTAGTTTAAATATTATTTTGATCTTATAATACACCTTAATGATTTGAGAACAAGTAATAGAATAAAAATATTGCAACAAATTTATTAGAAAATTTATAGTATGTGATCGAACAAACATATGTAACCACATGAAATTATTATGGCATTATGACACGAGGGTAAAAACTGCAAATAAAAATCGACAGACAAATTAATTCACTTTGGATTTCTTTACAAAACTAATAATATGCTTAGAGAGAAAAACAGCATTGCGAATGTGTGCATCAGCACTTTCAACGTTATAAATCACAAAAATCAAAAGAAGAAATAAACATTTAAAGACACATGAAATGAAATACGCATTACTTTTTCAGACATTCCTCCTAAAAGTGAAAACATAATATTCCTATGATCAGTATGTATAATATATCTTACGTAACACACAGATTTTTTTAATTATCATCTAATATCATATTTATTTAAATTACTTTTGATAAAGTAAATTAATAATTTTTGTTTTTTAATAAAATTGTTATGTAAAATAAATATGAAAATTGACAATAATAATTTGGCAAGATGTTATTAAAAAAAAAAAAAGAATCATTAATGAGTTTGAGTGTGTTGTCACTTATTTCGATCTAAGTTATTAAAGGTTGAGAACCATTGTGTTAGGAAGACCATTTTTCGACCACCTGTAATCAAGGACCTAAAAGCATAAAATAATTGCGAATATAATGTGTTACTAGATTGTCTCACTGGAATGACAAAGATATCTTATGAATCTATTATGTGCTCTTCACGTTGATTAATTACAATCGTGTTTCTTTTAACAAATATAGATTTTCGAAGACGTGGTATTATTTTTGAATCACTCTGTATGTACTAAATATTATGTACAGGCCTTAATACTACTTTATATTATAATTCATAGCGATTGAGTATCTTCATATTATTTAACTCGTATACAGATGGAGAGTATATTGTTGTAATATAAGTACCGTTTTATCGTTTAAGTCACGTGATATTTGTATTCCCGCGATTTGTATACACATATTCAACACGTTCGAAAATAATTATGACGTCAACCACGGTTCGTTAAACGATATAATAATAATAAATAAAATAATAACGCATCGAACGCGTATTGGAACAAACAAAATTAATGACTCGCACGTTCTCTATAGTGTGTAGTTCGTCTATATCGCGAAAGACTGATCAACGAAAACGCACAGGACGATGATTCGACGCGAAATTCAACACTAGATCCTGTTTATTACGGTTAATTTTCCTTTACATAAAAATGTGTACTTTCAAAAATATTCCCATTTTCTACCACCCACCAAAATCAGTATAGTTTGAGGGGCTATCATTTAATTCCTCTGTTTATCCCGGATTTTCAATTCAATTTGATGTTAGCAATATTAATAATATGAATGTCATTTTTCTTGAATATTTTTTGTTAAGTTTCCTAGGTATGACATTCCTAATAATGTTTTACGTCAATGGATTGTAACACAATTTTTTGTTTCAAAATATAATATTAAATACTTAAGCTTTTATATATATATATATATATTATCTATAATTGTAAAATTAATTGTGTATTTATGAAGATAATAGAGTCCATCAACAGTTTAAATTGAAATATTTTTTCAAAAAATTAAAACTTTCAAAATTTTTATGGGAACATACAATTTCATTGACAATTATGTATTTTAAATTTGTTTTGAATTTTCAAATTTTTAAAATGAAAATTAACCTTTCCTTCAATTTAGATTTCAAAAAACTCCCTACAGTAAAGTTTTATACTTTAACCTAAAGTTTTAAATGAATATTCTTGTAAAACTATATAAATAAACTTAAAGCTTTTGAAAATTGCAATTTGTAACAATAGATAGAAAATCATATAGATATTCTTTTGATATAATAGATTTTATTTATACATGATTGAGAATTAATATGTTATGATTTTTTAACTAAAATTTTGGCGTTATTTATCTCCATAATATAAATTGTATTATAATTCAAACATTAATGACCTACAAAAATTGTGAAACTCATTTTTTTTGTGATTTTTTAGTAATAGAACAGCATATATAATATTATGATTAAACATTACGTTTCGAAATTATAGATAGTAAAAAGCTTAAATTTTTTTTAAAATTCAACAAATTAGAACCAATAAAACAGCCAAAGATGCATTGACAGAATTAAAATAAAAAATTTTGGGTGGCTAAATATATACTTGCTTGGTTTAGCCTCCTCTGATAATGTTTTTATGGAAATTTATAATAAAATGTTGGGGTAGACCTTTGAATGAATTTAGATTCCTCTTATTTCCGCCTAATGAGAGATAATCAAATGATTAATAATATGAATCACTCGTACAACTGTTTTTACAATATATTCATTTTAAGCTAAAAAAATAATACGGATATTCATTATTACCCTGACAAAAACCGTGTAATTATAAAAACCGCTTTCAGAAACCAAAACCAAATAGCTGGTTACGATTTCAGTTTTAAAAACCAGTTCAAAAAATAAGCGATTAGCACATGATTGGGAAAACATTAATTTCGAGAACTCACAGAGATAGTTTTTCAAATGTATATAATATACTAGTATTTTCAATTAATGTGTAAGAATTTTACGTTAAAAATCTGTAAAACTATCGTAACTAAAAATTAGATTTTCAAAAACAAGTTTTAACTGGGAACCGAGAAACAATTCGAAAAAACCGTAGAAAACTTTGAGTTTTAGACAAGGTTGGCACGAAAAAAGCCCAACTCGAAAAAACCCATGCTACTTTACTGGTTTAGACCCACTGTCCCACTCATTATTTTAAAAAAAACCCATTGAAAAATTCGGCTTTATCGTGGGTAGAATTCATTTTGATTTTTTTTGATTTTTTTTTAGGTGTGAGGTGTGTTTTGGAAATTTTAGCCTTATTTTTTTTTCCAAGTTTTTAGACTTAACAAGAAAAAAAGGAAATTCAGTAAAAATTTAAAAAATAAAAATGTATTATAACGATAACAAGTAATTCAAAATCATGAACACATTAAAAAAGCTGGACATACTTTGCACGACGGGTGGTATTCTCTTGACGGGTGTATTTAATTTTAAAGAAACGATAAATCATTTCTTCAATAAAACGATTCTGAACGAGGGAAGTTAAAAATATAAAAAATAAATGAGAAAAAAAATGTTAGAAAAATGTCCAAAATTTTTTTTTACATTTCCAAAATTTTCTTGCGCCAAAATCTTTTTCATATTATTTTCTATCTACGTTTAAATTTTCATATAGTTCGGATCAAAAAATGATGGTTTCCTAGTCATTTTTGTCAAATTTTGGGTAGTTTTTTCCAAAAAAAAAATTGAAGAATTGAGAAATTCAAAAATTGACCTCTTTAAAGTACAATCTAGAGGCGAATCCGGTTTCAAAAAGTTATTGATCGAAACTTTTGGACAAGTATTTCTATACGAAAAATTGTATACAGAAAAAAAAATAAACATCATTGTAAAAACACTAGCTTCTTCACTTCGTTCAGAATCTAAAATTGAACTGATTCAACAGCTCTTTATTCCACAATACTGATAAAGTGAAAAATAGGACAGCCAAAATACGAAAAAAAAAAAAAAAAAAAAAAAGATTAAACCGCTCAGTTACACAACATCAAATTAAACCCCACGGATTTTTTGGTGTTTTGGGGTTTTTATTGGGAAAAACCCCCCGACCTGGTTGGGTTTTTTTCAATAAAGCCCGGGTCGTGGCCAATCTTGGTTTAATATAAGATAATTTTCAAAAAAAAAAAAAAAACCCCCGTTCTCAAAATCCGAACCATTGAAACCGTCACCGGATCCTGTTGCGCCTTACCGCAATAATAACGCAGACTGTGAAAACGCACGGACCGCGTCGTTTTCCTTAGCCGCCGTCGCTTTTTGTGCGCGCGTTTTATAATATTTATAATAATAATTATAAAATGATTTTAACGAACGAGAGTGTTACGCGAATGCGCGCGTTCCCAGACTGTTTGCCGTCACACACCGCTCGGCTCCACAGCACACTCGGTCGTGTTATTGTTATAATATGTTACTTTATATTACTTTAGCTAAAGTAGAATTAATGTGTTTCACGGCACGTTTAACGATGACGACGACGATTTTCATCAGTGCGAAACGTACCGGCACAAAGCGTTCAAATGGCGATAACGACGAGTCGTGCTCGAAAAACGTTTGAAACGTTCAAAACTGATTAAATAAAGGGACATGAAAACGAAAATTTTGAAAACCATTTTAGATTCTGAACGGGGAACAAAGAAGCTTATGATATATATATATATTTTTTTTTTTTAACAACTTTTTGAATCACAATTTGACTCTTAGATGGTACTTTAGAGAGGTCATTTTTCAAAATTAGCATTTTTTCAAAGGGTTAACACCAGCATAAACTGTGTTTAAACGTTTTACATTGTTTTCGCTTCATTTTATTATCCGCTTTAATTGTTTATTTGGTTGTCGTGGAAAATTTGATAGCAATCAATTAATTTCTTGAATATGGTAGCCATGGTAATACAATAATCAAGAAATGTTTATTATTAACACTGGTTAGTAACAATCGTAACGAAAGTCCCGCGCTCATAATCGTTTTATTGAAAAATAATTTATCATTTTTTTTTTAATTTAACGCATCTACCAAGTCTTTCCCGAGGAGCAAAAGAATACCCAAGGTGCAAAGTATGTCCGACTTTTTTGAGTCTATTATTTCCAAATATATTCTGATATCCATCAACAAATGAAAACTTCCTAAATTCTTAAGCTTTCTGAAGTTCTGCATTGAGAAATTTTTCAATGATTTTTTTTTTTTTTTTTTATTTAGTCCTAAAGTGTGACACACTTGTGTCAGATCATATTTTGTTCCTCGCCACGTTCACATTCAGGTGATTCTAGTTACACCCCGTTTATGACGTTGTCACATTTACCATTTTTGGTAGAAAAAGTAGAGAATATTATAATAATACAAAATTAAAATCGATAACCATGGTTAGGTTTCATCATAGATATCTAGATATTATAATCAAAGAGAGATATTGTGATAATTAATTATGTAATTGTAACTTATTTAAGAAAAATTATTAATGAAACATTAAATTGCAATAATTAATGTTTCCAATATTCTTTTTCTTTTTCTTTTTTTTTTTTTTTTGGATAATTTGGATATAACTGAAACACAACACCCAGTTGGATAGTTATTTTTTTACTGGGTGTCCAACTAATTTTGACTAGGTGTCCGTTTAGATACAGAAAATCAACTTAAACAATTCCCCGGAACATGATCAATATAAAACTAACAATAATTATTGCTGTTCTATTTTATTAACTCCGTTAAGAACCGTTTAATTGAAGAAATTATTTATTGTTCCTTTAAAGTTCAACATACCCACCAAGAGCATCCCATTCGAGGGGCGAATAATACTATAGCATATTCGACTTTTTAAACATATTATTTTATTAATTAATTAATTTAAAATACACAAATATCTATTTTTTATCGTTGTTCATAATGTTGTCATATTGTTTTGTCACAGGTCGGGTGGTGGTGATTTTGTCTTGACGCCGTTGAACATAACGAATCATGACCACGAGATTTCACAAGTAAGTACTCAACACACAATACTATAGTATAACTACTTGTATACTGTCTGTATTAGACCGAGTATTTATAAGCCATATAAGTGTATATCCGTCTTTCCCCCATTTTTTCAAACCCAATTTATTAATAAAATGCGTAAGAGAACGTTAGATAAAAGTTTTTAGCTAGATTAAGAATTTAAAATTATATTAGAATGTAATTTAATGTACGAGTATTATTATCTTTACCAAAACACCAAACGCATCTTGTTTTTAATTAATTTTAACTTGCAAATAATTTGAATGGGGAGGGAAATCCATTCATATTTTTAAACATGGGAAACGTCCAACAAGTTCTCACACCTAGGGGGGAATGTCACAGAGGCAATATGTCTGTTTACTAACATTAGAGGTACCTAATAATCATTTTGAAGTTTTACATAGAAAATTTTCAATAAAATTTGACTATTTTTAGAATAAATATAAAATTTGGAAATATTTCTTGTTAGTCTAATTTTCATATAATTTTTTTATCAAATGTTTTCTCGAGTATTTTTCTATTTTTCTACGTATAATTTCATTCAAGATTGACTCCATGACACATTTTTCAAAATCATTAAAATTTGTATGAAACTTTCATTTTTTCTTCTGCATAAAACTGAAAATTATTGTTTTTTACAATCAAACGAAACTCCGCTCAGAGTTGTTTTATTGAAAAAATAACTATTGTTTCTTAATACAACAAACCTATCTAGAATAATCCATTTTTTTTTTTAAATATTTTTTTATATTAAAATATTAATGCATTTGAAAAATATATGAGAATTTGATATAATTGCCGACATTATAACGCGGTAAGACAATTAAAATAATTATGTTCAAACGCCATATAGACCGACAGGTAACATACTCATGATCTCATTGGACGCAGTGGCGCAATTAGAATTTTTTCAAGGGGGGGGGGTGTTCACCTATAAATTTTTATATTATAAATTATTTAAATATAAAATTATAATCAATATTAATGGACATTTTACAAGAATTCATTAATTATAAATTTCATGTAGCAAAATCTAACTGCCTTTTCTACGAGTTAACATTTTTTTATAACATTATTTGTAGATAAATAAAATTTAGCGTCGCATAATCAACAAATATGAATTTTTAAAGCATATTTCAAATTTCTGAATTTATAGATGTTATACGTAATATTGTATAGTTAAAAGGGTTTTTTTTCCAATGCTCATTAATAAAGTTTCCATTAATATAATTTAAGGGTGTCCAGGCACCCAAAACACTCCTCCCCCCTTGGTTGCGCCACTGATTGGACGCCAAAGTGGATGCTGGCGTGAGACACTCGTCTCAGTGTGACGAGCCTCAGGAGGAAAACCGTTGACCTACATGACTCGACCGTCGTGGTTTTTTTTATAATCGTTTGCTACTGCACGCCACGACGAATGACGTACCGATAGTAATCATTTAACGTTTAAAGGACTGTTAAACTTCTATAAGACGATGAGTCGTTGTGGCTGCTACTTTTCTATACGCATAACGGACGATCCGTGTGACCCGACGTTAACACGAACGATCGTAATTCTCGATAACATACGATAAGATATGTGTACGTCAGTGTTTCCCAAAGGGCGTGCCGCGGCACACTATAGTGTGCCTTGATAATGTGTAGGTGTGCCAGTGGCGTATATAAGGGGGGTGCCCATATTGCCGCAGCACCCCCCGAAATTTTGTAAAAATTGATATTCAAAATTTGCCTGTTATTAATATTTTCCTGCTGTCTTTCGATACCATTATATTATATTAATATGGTTAATTGGCGGTAATTCAATGATAATAGTATAAAAATAGTTTTCTGTCTATGAGCTTCTTTTTTTTTTTTTGTTTTTGTTTATTATCCTGTTATTGCCCTCCCCGAAAATATTTTCTATATACGCCACGGAGGTGTGCCGCGAAAATTTTCAATGAATTAAATTAAAAATAATTAAATAATTGTTATAACTCATTACACAATATATCACAGAGAAGAGTAATTATAGAATCTTAATATTTCATTTATAGCTTTCTGTTTCCTCACAAAGTGATTATTTTGGTTACTTAGTGAAATGTCTTGGCAGCAAGATCCTTTCTAGTGTTACACCATTTAAGTGAGCTTGTACTTTATATCAGGTTGTAGAACTAAAAATGCCCAATTTTTTATGGTAAAAACAATTTTTTTTTTTTTTTTAATATACTAAACTTTCTATTCCTACCACAAAAATACTTTTTATTATTATTCTTTAGATAAGATGGGTATTTGTTAAATTATTTTATCGAATTTGTTTAGTTTATATTAGAATACTTACACAGTCAAAATGTGAATTTTAGAATTATTATTTTGGATATCATATTGTAAAATGACTAAAATCAAAATTGTGAAATATTTGTATACTACAAATTATAACGTTTTCCGGTATTTTTAAGCATGCGTTCCTTATACTGTTAAAAAAAAAAAAAACTAAAGAAAATTACAGACTTTAAACAATTTTGCTCAGAAAAAAAAATTATATAATAGTCAAAAGGGTTATATAAACATAAGTCCTTCATTGCATATGTCACTAGAAGTAGACAATGTTTATCGAAAGTTTGCCGTGACTTATTACAATCAATATTGATGTGCTGTGTGTAAAAAATGTTTGGGAACCACTGGTGTACATAATATACGCACGGACTCGACGACGTAATAATAGCCAAAGTGATATTTTGTATTTTTTATTTTCATTCTTGTTTTTTATTTATTTTTTTTTTTTTTAACAACCTAACGGTAGAATTTTGAACTTCAGTATTCACGTATCGATTTAAAAAAAATATATATATAAATTATATAATATTATATTCTTTAAACGGGTATACATATTGAACAAAGCATAGATTAAATGTCCAAAAAAAAAAAAAAGAAACTACAAAAAAGAGATTTCAAAAAAAGCCTTTTTTAATCAAGTCAAAAATAATGCCTTTTAAAATAAATAAATATGCAATAAAAAATTTAAAAATTACCTGAAAATGATTTTAAAATAGAAAAAAGCTCTACTTTTGAAGAGTCTTGTAATTAAAACAAATTTACTAAAATGTAAAAATAAAAATTGTTCTTCGTGTTGAAATTCAGGTCCTGGTTATAATAATTAAGACGATTTTGTAATATTAAAATATTTTATTGTTTAATAATGTGATTTACGTGAAAACAAATAATATTGAAACTATACATTTCATTAATTTTGCTTATTTAAAAAATAGCATAGACAAAAAAGTCATACATACTTCACACCATGCGTATTCTTTGCTCCTCGGTTCAGATACTCCTAATAAGTGTGTTGAACTTTAAAGAAACGATAAATTATTTCTTCAATAATACGACTGTGAGCGAAGTATGTTAATGATATGAAGAACAATAATAATCGTCATTTTCAACACACCCGGTAAGATTATCTGACCCGATGAGTGAAGAATATCCATGATACAAAGTATGTCCGGCTTTCTTGTACATACTTTACTTAATTGTACTTTAGAAAACAAGTGAGAAATTCGAAAAACGTTCTCTCTAAATAGGCAAATCCGGTTTCAAAACGTTGCTAATCGAGTTTTTCTAGACAAAAATGCGTACACAAAAAAAAAATAAATAAACATATGATGTGAGATCTTACATTTACAAAAGCCACGTTTATAATAATATATATTATGTAGTATCTGTATACTTTTTTCAAGAGCGTATCTGAGTATATCTTTATGTTATTCTCAAAATTGTTACTAGTTATATTAACCAAATTTAGAATTTCTGCTAGGAAAGGAACGAAAAATGCTATTAAGAATCTGAGTAGTGTTTTAAAACCAACTAATATTTATTGGTAAGTCCGAAAACTTATACAGCAATAAAGAGAATGATAAATCATTATTTTGATACGGAAGGAAAGAATCGATTTATTATCCCTACAATCATATAGAAGATAATTGAAAAAAAAGATATTCCTGTAACCATTTGTATGATTTTTAACGCAATCAATGATTTAAAAATTTAAACAAATTAAAAATATGACACAACTGACAATAGATTGAAATACAGCAAATAACGAGCGATTATTTACATAGGAAGTAAATTTAAGAAAACCGTTTCCAATTTTTATTGTTAAATGTTAAAATATAAAAAGTACCGAACATTTTTAAGAGGAATTTTTTTAGAGTTCAGAAAAAATTGTTTGTCCCGTATTTTTTAATAAATAAATGTGGTGGTTACCCGACGCTAAGTGGCCTGTACAGTATTATAGATCACCGAAATAACGTGTACGTAGACATTCATTGTGGGTTAAACCAGTGGCGTATTTGAGGGAGGGGCGATGGGGGCGATCGCCCCTCCCATAAAAAAAATTATGTGTAGGTATTTACTGTATATTTATGAAGATTTGTTTTTTTAATTGTTTTATTTCTTCCATAGAGTGATTCCAGTAAAGAGTATACTGAGCTAGTAGTTACATTGAATCACCAAAATAGGTGTATCACATATAAACTCGAATGAAAATACTAACAGGTGAAATGTTTAAAGCCCGGTTCACACTTGTGTTATTTTGTTGCACGGTAACGTTGAACTGACACGCATCTATCAGATTATGAGTACTCACAGCCACCGCTGTGTTGCCCCGCGTCAAAATAACGAAAGTTTGCACTAAAAGTCTATTATGTCTACTATTATATCTAATGGTTATTATCGTTAATTAAGGAAATCAATATTTTTGTCGGGTAGTAAAAGCAATTGCGGTACACAAACTAATCAGCATTTATTACACGTACACAGACATGTTCATGTCATATGAATATTATCATATATTATTTTAGTATTTAAAAACTTACAATTAATAATAAAAAAAAATTATTTGAGTCATATTTAGCTCAATTGAGGCTCTCTTTGAAAAGATTTTGGTTCGCCCCCCCCCCCCATAAAAGTAAGTCAGATACGCTACTGGGTTAAACTGAAATTGACCTGTTAAAAAATGTAATATGTTTAATAATATTGATATTTTTATTGTGGCTTGAACAAATTGTCATTATTTTATCAGTGTTAATAAACTAAAAAAAAAAAAAAAAAAAAAAAATTGAACTGAATTTAGACAAGAATTAGTCATTTCAGGGCAATCATTTTTATTCACCCATAATATAATATAAAAATATTCATTTCAACCTCGTATTCTAGAAAAATGAGGGTTACGTCAATTGGCCTATTATTAACCGACGATGTAGGTATTGTGTCGGGTTATAAACGATTTCAATTCAACTCTTGTACGAGTAGGCGAATAACAATAATAATTGCTTTCTCTGAAACGCGCATAATATTTTATATTATCGTTATTATGTACACCAATAATAATAATGACGATAACAACGCAACATCCGAAACGAGACGACGCGGTGGCTGTACCTATATTTATTGTACATTTTACGGGAATAATAATAATAATTATTTTATTATTGTGTTGTTGTTAATGCCACTCGTCGCGTTCTCTTTGAAACCTCGGGCACGTATGTCCCGCGTGCATTCTACATTGTGTTAGAATAATATTAAAAAATTTTTTAAGAAAAAAAAAAAAATGGCTCTAGATTTTTTCCCCGTCAAATTTCCACGGGTCTATTGTGTGCGGCGAAGGGAAAACGCGCTTCAGTAACATAATGTTACAGTATGAAATTTTATTTTACTGCGGGAACGGAATCGAAAAGTAGAAATCGAAATCGTTTTCGTTCGTGCTATGAGAGACAATAAACACAGCAATAATAATAATAATTATAATAATAATAATATTGTTCTTATTCGAAGGATGATCTCAAGGCTTATTTTAACGCACGTTTGAACACATTTTGCGTAGTTCTAAATGAAAAATAAGCACCTCTAATTTAAGAAATGCGCAGCTGTAATTTAAAATATTTCATAATAATAATATTTCATTTTATTGAAGTTATTGTCAGAATAGTTATCATCAGTATTGGACATATTAACATTTTATAAACTAGACGTACCGGTTGAAGTTTTGTTAAAAAACATAAAAAATGTTATTAAAAGTCAAAGGTCATAATAATAAATTTTTTTAGCATACCTTTTTATTCGTATTTTGTTATCAAAGAACACACACACATTTAATCCACAGAAGGTGATTTTTTTGGGGGGAAAGGGGTGGGGTGAAATTTGAGTTTTGCGCACTTCTAAAAAATCCTTAAAATAAGCCCTAGGTGATCTGTGCATGGCACACCGATACAGTATCCGTGAGTGCTGTGT
>JAIPRM010010071.1:0-14106 GCA_025469315.1 Stegophylla sp. TES_Ste_2020 | reverse complement strand
AGAATTGAGAAATTCAAAAAATGACCTCTTTAAAGTACAATCTAGAGGCAAATCCGGTTTCAAAAAGTTATTGATCGAAACTTTTGGACAAGTATTTCTATACGAAAAGTTGTACACAAAAAAAAAATAAAAAAATAAACATCATTGTAAAAACACTAGCTTCTTCACTTCGTTCAGAACCTAAAAAAAAAGTCTGGGGATTTTATAATAGAAATTGAAACTCATGGTAGATAAACTTGTTAAATTTTGACCTAGCAACCGTTGCTGGTGGCGGCGGCACTGCCCGTAATCATGTTGCAACAATTAATATGTACGCGAACAGACGAACAAATTCGTTACGAAGACGAAGCGCGCACGAACACGATATACATTTTTTTTTAGATTCTGAACGAAGTGAAGAAGCTAGTGTTTTTACAATAATGTTAATTTATTTTTTTTTCTGTGTACAACTTTTCGTATGAAAATACTTGTCCAAAAGTTTCGATCAATAACATTTTGAAACCGAATTTGCCTCAACCGAATATTTTGGCGCAAGAAAATATTAAAAATGTAAAAAAAAAATTTTGGACATTTTTCTAAAAATTTTTTTCTCATTTATTTTTTATATTATTAACTTCCCTCGTTCAGAATCGTTTTATTGATGAAATGATTTATCGTTTCTTTAAAATTAAATACACCCGTCAAGAGAATCCCACACGTCGTGCGAAGAACACCCATCGTGCGAAGTATGTTCGGCTTTTTATTAATAAAGCAGCAGCAACAAAGATTATTGGCTTATGTGTTTAGTCTAAATGTTAATTTATAAATTTGTGGTAAGAAAATTGGGTAACATAGAGAGTTATATTAAATTGTACAATTTTGTTGATTTTAAAAATTTTATAATTTTGATGACGTTATGTGGATCTGGACCTAGTGCTAGTTGGAGGTTGTAAACTATTTCCTGACTGTCTTGATGTCTCTGAATTTTTGGCAGTTGCATATGATGTGTTTGATCGAGAGAATTTCTCCGCAGGTGGGACATTGGTGAGGATCCGTTCTGGTCATAAGGTGTTTGTGGGTCAACCAAGTGTGGCTGATTCGTAATCTGTTAAGAATTACTTCCAGCCTACGAAGTAGAAATGTAACTGGCCGTGGGGATATTGAGAGCATGGGCATACGCCCAGGGGTAGGGTTTTAGGGTTCTAACCTTCCCCAAAATTTCTTTCTCGTCTCAAAATGTATTTGTTTGTTAAATAATATTATATGTATTATCAATGGACTATGGTCTTTTGAACAATTAGCCGATTCGAAAATCGAAATTATCACTGAAGTACTGCTGCTATTTGTGACACATGGTAATGTTTACACCACGGACTACGGTTGTAGATAGAACTGATAGAAGGTCTAGAACCGAGATAGGAGTTTACACCATAGACCTACTATAGTCGTTGCCAGATAGATTGACACGGCAGCGGTGGTGTTTTTCAGTAGGTGTAGCCCAAACTAGTCCCAGTGAATTTCGACCGCGACTAGTATACATAAATTATATGATTATAAACGTATAAATGTATAAAAATAAATGACTCGGCTAATAATGACAATATTAATAGGTTTATGTGATATGGAAATTTTGAGATGTACTAATATTGGTGGATATTTACTCATTCACGCCATTATTTTATTTTCAATAATCACATTGAAGTACGGAAAACTTGGTTTTTCGTTATCGCACCTCCGCTGCCGTGTCAATTATCTAGCGACGACTTTTTTTGTAACAATTTTTTTTTTTAACCGTGGTTATCACCGCGACACTGCTCCATAATATTCATATTATCAATTATCATAAAACAAAATATTATTATTCGAATATTTGATAAATTATATATTAAGAGTTAAGACATAAATTAATACATAAATAGGAATTTATTTTGAAACAATTATTTTGCGTTATAAAATGATCAGAGGCGGATTTATCTTTTTTACAGCTATAGGCACCGAAAATTTGCCGCCCCTATAATAGGCGAACAACTTACAATAATACCCCATCCAATTGATTTTTTTTTTCAACAAAACACTACAGAATTACAGAATTTGCCGCCTCCCAAATTTTGCCGCCCTAGGCAGCTGCCTACAGTGCCTAATGGGAAATCCGCCTCTGAAAATGATGATGTCATTATGATATTTACTAGTTAAGCTAAAGAGCAGGGGGGTTGTAGCCTTGTGGGGAACAAAGCCCCCCTATGGGTTACTGATCAACCTATATTGAAAACCCTAACCGAACTAAAATCCTGCGTACGCTACAGATTGAGAGTGATATCTCATTGAGTTTAGTATGCATTGTTTGCCACTTATGATGCTGTTGATTTAATATTGTGTTGTTTATTATATTTTTATTGTCCTGAAAGGTATATATGTATATATATTAATTTGGTGTGCATCAGATGAGGTGATAGCTTGTCTGGCGTATGAGTCTGCTAATTCATTTTTTTTTTTTTTTTGTGATTCCGATGTGACTTGGTATTCAAATCAAAGTGGCAGTCTGTAAGTTAAGTTCGAGAGATGATATTTGGTTTTGGAACACGATATTATACACGGTCGAACGTTCGGTAATGGCGGATAATGACGTCAGAGTACTTATAATAATAGTATATCGTGTGGCAATTTCTGTTGTGGACGACGTATTTTGCCCAAGACTGAAATCGCCTTCCCGCGCGAGCCATATAGGTATATTATTTTTTGTAACAAATCATATATTTATAATACTCATTGGAAAACTTTTTTCTCCACTCTAACGGGTAAAGTTACTTTACCGTCCAATCTCAAATATTTATAATACTCCTAGGACATCTTTTTTTCCATGGAGTAACTTTTCCGCTAGACGGATAATGGTCACTTTCGATCGCGCATCTACCCGTATTGAAAATTAAACTTTCAATGCAAGTGTGACAAAAAATTCATATCGCTAACCTCGTGTGCTAGGATAAATGGACGACTCGTACGGAACATGCGATCATCGCAAAATCGGAAGAAAACGCGAAAAAGATAGTACGCACACACACATAGGCGGCAACTGGGGGGTGCACGAGGGGGCAGTTGCACCCCCAAACAATTAATAGAGAGGACAAAGATATACATTTGCCCCCCTTAAAACAATTTACTACAAAACCCGTTATTTTATTATTTTAATAATAAATAAATATTTGTAATATTTTATCTTATTCCGATTATTAAACATAATTTATATTTCAGTATTTCTTCATATTTGTAATGAGTGTATGCAACTAGATGAGAGTCAAAAATGTGAACACTATTTGTGTATCAGAGAATGCATACAAAAAAGTTTATTTTGCATGTAAATGCATATTTTAAGGATGACGGCGTAATTGAATAATTTTGCATATTTACAGGAGTGTATTTAAAAGTTTACCGCTTGTGAGCCCGTGGAAAATTGATGAATTAAAATGAAATTAATGAATTAAAATATAAATAAATTAGATGCATAATACTGATATAAGAGAAGTAATAAGAACAAAATAAATTGTAGTTAAAATAAATTATAATAAATACCTAACAAAATTGTAATAACTCCATACATGGGTAATAAATGTGTTATGACTATTTTACATCGATGCATTAACGGAAATTTTCTTGCGCCAAAATCTTTTTTATAGGATTTTCTATCTATGTTTAAATTTTCATAAAATTCTTATCAAAAAATGATGGTTTTCGAGTCGTTTTTGTCAAATTTTGGGTAGTTTTTTCCAAAAAAAACATTGAAGAATTGAGAAATTCAAAAAATGACCTCTTTAAAGTACAATCTAGAGATGAATCAGGTTTCAAAAAGTTATTGATCGAAACTTTTGGACAAGTATTTCTATACGAAAAGACGTACACAGAAAAAAAAATAAATAAAAAAAATAAACATCATTGTAAAAACACTAGCTTTTTCACTTCATTCAGAATCTAAAATACACTGAGTATCAGTGTTTAGTAAGAGAAAATGTTATGAAATTGGAATAAATATTTTTAGAGCAAAAGCTCATTATCACCCCGTTTTTCAGTCATATTTTTCTTTACTAATAAATTACTAAATCAGCAATGAAGTGTTAACTATTAATGAGTTCCTTTTGCTTTGAACTGGTAAAAGACATCTGTACCTGTACCTATTACTTATGTAAGTATAAAATATAAACTATTGCTTTATTATACTTATGTATTATAATTTAGATATAACATAATATAGGTACTTATCTAATATTTAAACAAGTAATATTGTTATCCGAAATGCAATGTTTCATTTTAGCCACCAACATCGTCGCAGTATTTCCAATATTCTATTCTGGGACATTTCCAGTATAAAAGCAGGGCTCGGGACTTATAGCACTTAAAATCATTAAATAAGCACTCAAATAAGCATTTAAAAAACTTAAATTTAAACAAAGTATTTATTAAAAAAAAAATTAATAAAATAAAAAATAAATCTTTATCTTTATATTAAAAAAAAATTAAACTTCATATTCGATTCTGAGGAATTTATGGATTTTCTGAAAAATAAAATGTAAATTATATTTACAAATAGTTAAAATGTTAAACGACAAATGCAACATGACGAATGCGAACGATAATCGACTACTAAACTTTAATTTCAAAACATTTCTATTTATCACGTCTATAAACCAACGACGGTCAAATAATATTATTTACCGAGAAATTAGTGATGGACTGATAAATATGAACTCAATTATCTTAATTTTTTTCCCCGAAATCCAGTTCTATTTTGAGCGTTGGAATATTTTTGTTAACCCTGTAACGATGCCGCAGATGGCGACAGACTACGCGACAACGTAGATAAGCTTAGAATTATTTTTAATTTTAATTCTATCAAAAACAACTTTGCAGGAGAAAATCATAAAAAATTAGAAAAACTGGTCAAAAAACAATAATTATCAGAAAAACGTGAAATAAGAATTTTTTTGAAAAATCACAAAAAAAAACCACATCAGTAACTCTTAGAAACTTTTAGAAGATTTGCTTCATGATGATACTTTAGAGTGGTCATTTTTTGAATTTCTCAATTCTTCATTTTTTTTTTTTCTGTGGAAAAAACTACCAAAATTTTTAAAAACACGACTCGGAAACCATCATTTTTGATACGAACTATATGAAAATTTAAACATAGATAGAAAATAATAAAAAAAAGATTTTGGTGCAAGAAAATTTTGAACATTTTTCTAACATTTTTTTTCTCATTTATTTTTTATATTATTAACTTCCCTTGTTCAGAATCGTTTTATTGAAGAAATGATTTATTGTTTCTTTAAAATTTAATACACCCTTCAAGAGAATCCCACTCATCGTGTGAAGAACACCCATCGTGCGAAGTACACACTTTTTTTAAAATTTTTTTTTTCTGTGATATACACTTTTTTATTGAAACCCAATTCGCCTCTAGTTGGTACTTTAGAAAGGTTATTTTTATTTTGATTAATTCTTCATTTTTTTTTTTGAAAAAAAAAATTATCAAAATTTTCACAAAATGTTCTTGGAAACCATTACTTTTTGATCCAAACTTTATAAAAATTTAAGTACAGATAGACAATAATATGAGAAATAATTTGACGCAAAAAAATTTTGAAAATGTGAAAAAAGTTTTTTGAAACATTATACTCTACGACCTACGTATCGAGAACAAAAATTATAAAATTAAATTAACTTGTTGCGCCGTATAATTTTTTGGATAGGCAACCAAATAGAAAATTGTGTGCCTTATGGTGTGGAGGATACCGCGACACCGGCAGTTTCGGCGGCGGCGACTCTGCAACGACGGCGCAACGGCACGGGCTACCCAATATTTGGTAAAGAAAACTCGGAAACCATCATTTTTTGACCCAAACTTCATGAAAATTTAAATATATAAACGATAAAATGAGAAACATTTTGGCCCAAAAAAAATGTGAAAAAAAATTTTGAACATTTTTTTTTCCGTTCAATTTTTTTCCCTTTATTTATTATACAAAAAAAAAGTAAAGTAAAGTAAAGTAAAATAAAATAAAACAAAGTAAAATAGAGTAAAATAAAGTAAAGTATAGACAAGAAAGCAAGACATATTTTGCACCACGGATATACTTAGCTCTTCGGGTAAGTTACTTTTGGTGTGTTTTGAAAATGACAACTATTATATTATTCTTTATATTTTTAAATTATTAACTTCTTTCGTTCAGAATTGTCTTATCTCAGAAATAATTTATCGTTTCTTTAAAATTCTAGACCCCCTCCCTCCCCCCAAGAGTATCTGACCCGAGGAACAAAGAAAAATTATATTGTAGGCGGTGTCAATTACAATAGACGACCGCGCTTACGGAGTTTGTGAAGCAAAACGACGATGACAACGATAGGAAAGGAAAACAGTTATATTTCAAAGGGAAGCGGGAATGTGAGGTTAGTTATATTGGGGGGACACCCTGTGATCGGTCCGGTCTGGAGCAATGATCCACAAGATTACAACTAATTGGACATACTTAATTCTAAACACTCTGGACACACTTACAAACTATTGAATAGACTACTGAAGATGGTAACTAAAATGGTAACTGGATAACGGATTGATGGACTGTCACCACGACACACACACACAATACCAAAATATATGTATTATTAAATAAAATTTTGTTAGTTGTATCCTTATCGACAATTATTATTATTATAATTATATAGTATTTAAAGCTTTCGCTCAGAATCGTTTAATTGAAGAAATGATTTATCCTTTCTTTAAAATTCAATACACCTACCAATAACTTTATACCCCAGGTGCGAAGAATACCCGTCGTCCGAAGTATGTCCGTTTTTTTAAAATTTTCTTGCGCTAAAATATTTCTCATATTATTATCTATCCATGTTTGAACTTTTAAATTTTCATTAAGCTTAGGTTAAAAAAATAAAATAGTTGCCGAGTCTTTTTCGTTACATTTTGGGTAGTTTTTTCCAAACTTTGAGAATATAATTGAGAATTTCGAAAAGTGATCTTTTTAAAGGACCATCTGAGGTAAATCCCGTTTCAAAGATTTGCTGGTCGAGAAATTAGACACGTATTTTCATACGAATGAATATTCAAAATTTTTTTTCGCATTTTCAAAATTTTCTCGGGAATCTAAAATAAAAAAAAGCGTCACTGTAAAATTACTGTAGTTTTTTGTTCCACTCAGAATTTTAATAAAAAAATAATAGTTACAATAACCTGAATAACTTTAGCCCCTCTGCTTTTTTTTAAGCTTTTTGTATTTATGAGAAATATAAAAATGGTATGAATTTTTAAACCCCAATATTAATACGGGCGTTTGTGAATTCCACCGATTTACAGGTAGTCCATTTTAGGGTCAGATTTATCATATGTAAAAAAAAAATGTAAACTCCACCAATAGCAAACAAAAAAAAATTTCAGATTTGCGTTCTATTCAATTAAAAGTGAAACAACGACGGCATCAAATGAGTGTGCAACGTAGGCCAAAATATTCAATCCTCTCTATTGACTGATAAACTGATTGCAGCTTTGTATTATTCTCCCAAGCGGCATAATGCTGGCAGTACAACACACTCACAAATTCACCGAACCAGCCTATAGATTCTGCTGCAGAATACTTCCATGATATTATAAAGTATTTGCAACCAACGATTGTCAAACCGAAATGTCCCCGCGTGGCACAGCAAGCCAAAGGATATTATTGATTTTCGGAGCGAAGCGGAGTCAACCAAACAAAAGTCGGTTAACTAACCTACGCTTGCCTGTAATAATGATTTTACAAAATCTTATATGTTAAATAAATCCAAACAAATAAAAATTGGATCGGTGGAGTTTAATTTTTTTTTCCTGGTAGAAAAAATGTACCGGTGGAATTTACATGAAAAAAAAAAGTAAAAATAGGTTCGATCGATGGAATTCACATGCGTCCAATTATTATACTGGCTGTCTACCGAAAAAGAAAAAATACCATATCTTGATCGGTCGCATTCACCGTTACCGACGTTATCGCAATAAACTAGTGCCGTATTGTTGTTATGGTTTTTTTCCGGCCGATGCGATTCCGAGTCAACAAACTTTGTTGAATCTCTGCATCTGACGCTCTACAATATCATTGTTATATTCGATTCCGCCATGACACTCGATCGTTTAACCGTCGTTCATCGAACGCTACTATTGTGTCTGCTAGCCGTGGCTTCCGTGGCTTGTGACCGGCCGCCCGCGCCTTCCGTGTCGGTCCGTTTGGCCGGCGGCGAGTCGGCGCAGAGTTTCGAGTTCCCGTTCATGGTGGCCATATTCCACAAGTCCATGTCATGCTCGGGGGCGATCGTGTCGGAAAACTGGGTGCTGACGGCGGCTCACTGTTTTTCCATCGGCCATCTGTTCGGCGTGCGGCCCGGCGACGTGACGGTCACCGCCGGCCTTGTGAATTATGCGGAGAGGACGCAACATACGCAGACGAGACCGGGCACTGAGGTTCACGTACACCCCGACTACAGAGTGAGTGGAATGAAGTGGTGGCATAGGCGCGATAAGAGGGGGGGATTGAGGAGGTTAAGCCCCCTTAGAACTACTAATAGCCCCCAGAATTATCGAGAATTACATAAGGTAGGCTAAAAATCAATCGAATTAACATATTAGCCCCCTCCCCTCCCTAAAAAAAAAATATGTTTTCCAAGTTGCACTAATGGGTAGCGGTCATAAGCGCACTAGTACTAGTGAAAAAGGGAAGGGGGCGAAATCGACCCCTTTAAATAAAAGTACAGTAGAAATCGTTAGTAATGACATTCAAGAGGGACGAGTCGGAATTGGTCATAATAATGACCGATAGTCGGTTTAATCAAAATGATGAAAAAGAAAAAATTAAAAAATAAATTATATATTTATATAAACATGAAATTTTCATATTCAAACAACCTGTTATCTAAGTTTAAAACACGTTTGTTGTTATATTAGCTTGGATAAAATTAATACGTATGATTAAGTTTGTTATAGATAAAGTACTTTTCTAAAATAACCAAAAATAACCATAGTAACATCCATAAAGTCAGTATAGATGTCATAATAGCCGATATTAATTAGTACATTATAATCATGGGCGACCGTTGGGGGGTCAGGGGAGGGAAATGTCCCTCCCCTGGAAAATATCAAAAATCATTTAGTTGTATATTTTTGTATAGTTCCCATACTGAATCATAAAGTATATAATGAATAAACGGTATTTTTCATTAGTATAAAACTATTAAAGTTCAAATTCCTAAATATAAATCCAAAGACTATCCTATACCCGAGTTATCTATGTCCAGTTTTAACATATGGATGCGAAACGTGGTCAGTGATAAAAGGAGGTGAAGAGAAATTATTAATTTTTGAAGGGAAAATATTCCATCAAATGTAAGGTCCAATTGTTGAATATGAAAAATACTAAAAAAGAACAAACGAGAAAATCTACCAGCTATTAAAAGCTAAATATAAGAGAATTTATCAAAGCAAACAAATATATAGTGGGCAGAAATAATAGTATCTGTAAACAAGTACCCATAGGCAAAATCAGCGGTGGCCGTTCAAGGCAAAAATAAATGAACATATTTAAAGCTAAGCTGGTAAACGTTGCACAAAGAATGAAGCTAAAAAATAATAAAAATAGGCAGAGGTGATGTGAAACAAAGGAAGTATGAAAGACCCTGATAATGACGAACGGGCATAAATAAATTAAAAACCATTACAAATTAAATCAATGTTCTTAGTTACCTACTTATGTAATATTATTTTAATTAAATTTTAAAGGAAAATTCATTTAAATTTTTTTTAACACCTCCATGGACCAATGCAATTGGTATAAAATTTTATCTGTACTTATAATACTTGGGAGGAGAGGGAACATTAACTGATGATGGATTATTGCTAAAACTGGTAATTAATAGAAAAACATAATAGTTAATTAAAATTTGTACCTTGTTTGAAATTCAATTAATGGGCTTCCTTGATTATAATGTGGGATTTTTGCCGGAACTTTCAATTCATTACCGGGTTAAACCCGGTTTGTCATTTTTACCGATGTCATTATAAACGATTTTTACTTTAATAAAACTATTATGGCCTTAAGCACCAACACCTATGGACAAAAGAGCCAAGTTTTTGTTTTTTATCAACAACAAAAATTTCTCGACGGGAATACTCGTCTTTTTATTGTTACAGTGAATGTTATTTTATTAATTAATTATTTCATATAAAATATGAGCGTATTGATAGGTAGGTAATTAAATTTATTTATTTATTAAATTTTAAATCATTTAATTTACTTTTTAAAAGGAAATATATATTTGTTTTGTAGGTAGGTATGTCGTAAACAATTTTTAATTTTAGATTCTGAACGAAGTGAAGAAGATTATGATTTTAAAATGATGTTTATTTATTTCTTTATTTTTTCTTTCTGTGAACACTTTTACGCAAAGAAAATAGAAATACTTGTACAAAAGATTCGATCAGTATCTCTATAGAACTGGAATCGTACCCAGATGGTACTTTAAAAAAGTAATTTTACCAATTTCTTAATACTTTTTCCAAAAACGAGGAAAATCTGTCGAAAAATTGACAAAAAACGGCTAAATATGCAATCACTGCAATTTTCGTAAAATTGAAAATTACTTTTTAACATAACTTCTAAAATAATGTAGCTAGGGACTTGAGACTTTCACCAATTACTAAAAATGGTCACGAAAACATTTGATCAATTTTGAGTTAAAGTATAGCATTTTGAAAACTTAGGAAATTTCTCATTTTTTGGTAGTTTTTATATAATAAAATTTTTGATTTTTGATATTAAGATTTGAAAATTTAATATGATCTCATTGACATATATGTTTAATTGACCTGAAAAAATCTCAAAAATCGTAAGTCAACTTTTTTTTCTATACTCATTTGAAGTAAGATTTCCGACAAAATTTGTTAGTTTTATCTATAATTACGCACTTTAACGTACATAAAAGAAAATTGGCTAAACCGATTGTTTTAAAATTTTAAGCGTAGATAGAAAATTTCATTGCGAATATTTTAGTTTAATAAAATGTTGAGCTAACAAAGAATTAAACATTTTATAAGGGTTTGACTGGAAAAAGTACGGACAAAGGTAGTAATGTTTTTTGCTTATCTAATGTATTTTCGACGCTATTAAATACGATGTATTCTCGTGGCACTAAGAGACTGCCAGTCCGTCGCTAACATAGAGTAATAGTAAATAATAGTAATAATAGTACTCTATGGTCACCAATGCAATTCATTTTCATGGAACTATTTTTTTCTTCCAATATAACTGTTTTTATTATTTATAGACCATGACGATTCTATTTTCAGAAAGATTCGTATTTACACATTTATTAATAAATTGTTAAATACTATTCAGTTTTAGTGTATTATAAGAATATTATAATATTCACCAAGAAATTATTTTATTTATTTAACTATCGAGCCTTGATGATGCTCATATTTAGGCATATAATATATAATTTAGGTGCATATAAAACGTCACGTCATCACACTAATGATTTACGAATTTCATTCATTCTGTATAACATTTGTACAGCGTTTGTCGTGCTTATGGGGTAGCATGCGTGAAAATGAACACGGTTTTTATATTATTAATTTCTTTCGTTCAGAATCGTTTTATTAAAGAAATTATTTATCGTTTCTTTAAAATTCAATAAACCCGTCAAGAGTATCCCACCGGAAGTTCGAAGAACACCCCGATGAGCAAATTACACACTTTTAGACTCTGAACGTAGTGAAGCAGCTCATGTTTTTACATTGAAGTTTATTTTTTTTTCCTTTTTTTTCTTCCTCTGTGAACACTTTTTCGTATAGAACTTCTGGTCCGAAAGTTTTGATCAGTAACTTTATAGATCAAAAATCGAACCCAGATGGTACTTTTGAGAGGCAGTGGCGTACCTAGGCACTTCTATGGGAGGGATGAAATTTATTTTGTACCTACTTTCAAAATATAAAAATTCTTAAAAGAAGTAATACTATGTCCATATTAATATTATTTATAGATACCTATTAGCGAATACAGCAACTGAATCATACACAAACGTTTCTTAGATATATGTTTGTAAAATGTAACATTTAAAATTTTAAATACTTAAAATAAAAATTTTAGATTCTGAGTGGAGCAAAGAAGCTAGAGTTTTTACAATGATGTTTTTTTTTTCTGTAAACACTTTTATAGAAATAGTCTGAAATACTTGTTCAAAAGTTTCGACCAGCAATTTTTTGAATCATAAATTTCCTTTAGATGATACTTTTGCAGAGAGGTAATTTCTCGAAATTCTCAATAGTTTTCTCAAAATGTGAGAAAAACTACCCAAAATTGAAAAAAAAAGGGTTAGACCTATCTTTTTTAATCCAAACTTTATGAAAATTTAAATATAAATAGACAATAATATTAGAAATGTAGTTTTACAAAATATTTAAATATTTTGTATAACTAAATTTTATGCATTTTAAGTAAATATGTCTTATATCAACTGAAGCTCTACTCAGAATCGTTTTAATGAAGCAATTATTTGTCATTTCTTCAAAATTCAGTACACTCACCAAGAGCATCCCACTCAAGGAGCAAAGAAAACCCATGGTATGAAGTATGTCCGGTTTTTTAATTAATTAAATCAATACTTTAGTTGATTAGATTCGAAAGTGAGAAAATAATATAACATGTGTCATTAAATGTTTACTACAATTTTATTTTATAATCATAAGGTAATAATAGTGTACGTTATGTTAACCCATCGAGATATCAAGAAAATTGATCTTAAATGAGTCATAATTTTTCAACTACTTGATATGACTATGTTCAGAAACAATTGAAAATTTGAATAATTTTCATAAGATATAATTAATATATTATTATGAAACATCTATAGCCGTAATATGTAACAACATACGCGTATATTAATGATGTCATTAAAATAATTGTATATTAAAAAAAAAAAAAAGTTTTAAAATAAATAACAATGCACACATTATTATATGGTACGTAATTACGTATATTATATATTATGCACGCATTATACGATCCACTGAGGGAGCGAATGCCCCTATCACCCCTCCCACAGGTACGTCATTTTTGAGAGGTCATTTTTGAAATTTATCAAAATTTTTTTTAAAAAAGCGAAAAAACTGAAAAAAATTGTCAAAAAATTGCAAAATGTGCAATTACCACAATTTCCGAAAATTGAAAATTACTTTTTGACATAGCTTCTAAAATAATGCAGCTAAGGACTTGAAATATTCACCGACTATTAAAAATAGATACAAAAATATGTCATAAAAATTTCAAAAAGATTTGATCAATTTTGAGTTAAGTACGGCATTTTGAAAATTTCGGAAATATCTCATTTTTTGTTAATTTGTATGTAATAAAATTTTTGATTTTTGATAATAAGACTTGAAAATTTAACATTATCTAACTGACATATATGTTTACTTGCCCTGAAAAAATCTCAAAAATCGTAAATCAATTTTTTTTTTTATAACCGTTTGAAGTTAGACTTTCGACAAAATTCGTTAGTTTTACCTAAAATCACGCACTTTAACGTACATATAAGAAAATTGGCTTAACCGATTGTTTTGAAATTTGGTGTCCAGATAAAAAATTTCATTGCGAATATTTTGGTGTAATAAAATTTCTTACGGACAAAGACTTAAACATTTTACAATTTTACAAGACTGAAAAAAACTCGAAGAAAGTACGGACACTAAAAGGTGTATTTGTTATTCGCTTATCTTATCTTACTTATTTTTCAACGCTAAATTTAAAACGATACAATTCGGTATTTACGGTGTAGCTTTTGGACTGCCGCCCAAATACATTTCTCAAAACCACAACGCCTTATCAGTTGTCACATATTACACTGACTGCCATGTATATGTATACACTATTATATGTTTATGTATACACATTTACAGTCGTTGTCAGATAGATTGGCATGGCGGCGGCGCGGCGGCGCAATAACGAAAAACCAGGGGTTCTCAATCTTGAATGTTATTACCGAAAATGTATCAATAAACCAACATTTGTCATAAAACACTTAAGACTGATTATACGTTATTAATTT
>JAIPRM010010070.1:0-14106 GCA_025469315.1 Stegophylla sp. TES_Ste_2020 | reverse complement strand
ATTGAGAAATTCAAAAAATGACCTCTCTAAAGTACAATCTAGAGGCAAATCCGGTTTCAAAAAGTTATTGATCGAAACTTTTGGACAAGTATTTCTATACAAAAAGTTGTACACAGAAAAAAAAAAACATCATTGTAAAAACACTAGCTTCTTCACTTCATTCAGAATCTAAAATAAACTGAATAATCCTTTAACAGTATAATTTACATTGTCCATATTATAAGCATAGAGACTACTATAATAATATAACAATCATTTAAATTAAAAATTAGGAGTAGTTAATTAATTTATGTATAATTAATCTACTGTGTAAAGAAAGTTTCATCCTTATAAACTATTGTTATATCAAACATACAAGTATACAAAAAATTATAATTTTTTTTAAAAAAATAGAAGAAGACATATTTATGTCAAAATTTGTTCATGAACATTTAAAATGGTTGAGAGGGTGGAATGCGGCCTGCGGGTTGAATTTCCCAGCTAAAGAACTGTAATTATATTTTTACATATGTACCAGTAAATAAAATTAATTCAATTTCATAACATGGAAAGAATTTATTCCTTTTTCTGCCTAAAATTAGATTGGGAGGAATAAATGTTCTGGTAACACTAGGAATTTAGCTATAGTATGGAAATTGGGCAATATGCAAAGTGATTCGAATGCTGTATCCTACTTGATTGAGGTGTGTTTTCAAACTAAACCGTTTCTGACACTTTGCTAAGACATTTATTGACTCCCCAACATTTATAAGCATGAAATGTTTAGGTTTTAACTGTTAATACAATCCAAACGAACTGTTTGAAAGCTCGATTGAAAAGTTAAGTGGAAACTTTAGAAGAAACTTAATTTAATGTTATGATAATCACTAACATGATATGAATACCAGAGTCATAACAATCATGGGTCAATTTTTGTATTGCCAATAATAGTTTATAATAGACAGTAGTGTAATATGAGAATTTATAATTGATTATGCACTTAAGTGTATATTTCAATTTTTATTTGTATGAAACAACTATCATTAATGTATTTATGTATTAATTTATTCATTTAATAAGGCCAACTAGTTGATACGCTACACAAATATGTTTAATTTATAAAAACAAAACAATAAAAAATGGATTATATAGCATATATAGAAATATTTACCTTGGCTAATTCAATCAAAGGCTTTATTACAGACGCATTTGTAATTTCAACATCGGGAAAATCGCCAATTCTATATTTTCTGTACATTACAACAGATGATTCACGCTTCTGGGCTCTTTCTTTCTTATATACTTCACGTTGTAAACTTTTTCGGATATTTTTGATAGCAAATTGTTTACTTAATTTTGATTTATCACGCAACATACGTATTTTATTTTTCTGTATAAAATCTGATTTTGATATAAATGCAGAATCTAAACATACAATTTGTAAAGGATGTAAAAAAAAATAGTAACCTCCAGATTTGTTATAGATATGTTACAATAAAAATCAGAATATCATTAAAACTTTGGTTTGTTCTGTAAATCATATTTTATCAAATGCTTATGGTATAAATTGGTAAATCCAAGTGTGTGCAAAGTAATAAGATCAAATTCCAATTAATAATTGTAATTCAAGTTTGAACTGACAAATATTGATAAATCTTTGGTTATGCAAAATATTATAATAATATAATAATTCGGAGTTATTTAAAAAAATCTTCTTACTAAAATTTCTATCTTTAATGGAAATAACATACAAGGTTTTATTTTAATAAACTGGTTTTAAAACACATCATTTGTATAAAGGTTGCCCCAAATACCACAAATGAATCATGTAAAATTAATGTACTATGTTGTATGTATGTGTGTACAATGTTATGTTATAAAGTTGTTAGGACTTAAAATATTAAGGAATCAGTTTTTATATTATGTGATTTAAAATTATTTTTTTTACTTCACTTCTAATTTTTCTTAAATTTATGAAGTCAAAATTTATTTTTGCTACTTACAAATTTTTGGAAAAGTGAGCAAGGGAAATGTAAACATGGATAATTGAAACATGGTTAATCAAGTTTTACTGTAATTTTTATGATATTATGTTTTGAAAGAGAACATTTAAACTTTAAATCAAAAATAATTTACCTAAATTTTGATTCCAATTTTTTTCATTGATACTGTTAAAAGTAGACATATTAGCTTCATTGATTGATATCTGAGAATGAACCTCAAGAGCTGCGATATTATTGGCTATCTGAGTTTGAACTAAAGTTGGTTTAAACTGGAAACTCAATGTATTTTTTATTTGGAACCTTTGATGAATATCGGATTCATTATATCCGAGTGAATTTGAACGATAAAGTTGGCTTGCTATAGTATCTGCACATTTAGGAATAGTAGCCAAATTTTTTGTACGCCATGATACAGTTAATTTATATTCCTCAAATTCGCAAGTGTGTAGAGGGTATGGGAATATTTTTTGATCAAAATCTACTGCTGTACAGCACGATTCTAATAATATGCTAACCAAGTTCCCCAAAAATTGTGATTCAATGTCTGGTGAGTAAAGTTGATCCAAAAGAATGAGTAAACGATCAACACATTTTAGGGGTAGTCTTTTATCATCAGCCCAAAACCTTATAAGTATAAATAAAAATAAGTATATAAATAACCAATTTTAATATTTATTTATAAAACCTAAATAATTGTTGTCGAAGTTCATCATCATTATCCATTAGACCATTTAATAAGACTTTTTTACATTCTTCTAGAATTTGTTTTGAAATGTCTGTGTTATTTCCTCTATAAACATAAATTAAACAAATAGAGTTAATATTATAACTAATGTTATATGACATAAATAATAAATACAAGAACTCCACAACTTACAAGTAGATTTCATAAGTGCAGCACATAATTTCATAAACCAACTTCCTATGATTATTTCCACGTCCGTAAGAATTATTATTAATCATCATTTTAATTAAAATTATCACATCTTCAGCATGAAGGGATGGTATAAGCTGTAGAATTATTTTCAAACACAAAAGTTGGTCATCACTTCCACTATAAATTGACAATATATTAAATTATGTTCAATAGATGTAACATTACAATAATACATATAAACATATTATCATAAAAGTATGTAATTTCATTTAAAAAAAGTAAAGTATAGACAAGAAAGCCGGACATACTTTGCACCACGGATATTCTTTGCTCCTTGGATCAGATACACTTGAGGGTGTGATACTCTTGGGTGTGTAGAATATTAAAGAAATGATAAATCATTTCTTTAATAAGACAATTCTGAATGAAGGAAGTTAATAATATAAAGAACAGTAATAGTCATCATTTTCAACACACCAACCAAGAGTATCTGATCCGAAAAATATTTGTGGTACAAAGTATGTCCAGCTTCCTCGTATAGTCTTTATTTTACTTCTTTTTATCTAATAAATAAAGAAAAGGAAAAAAATTTAATGAGAAAAAAAAGTGTTAGAAAAATGTCCAAAATTTTCTTGCGTCAAAATTTTTCTCATATTATTGTTTGTCTATGTTTAAATTATCATTGTTTGGATCAAAAAATGGTGATTTCCGAGTCTTTTTTGTCAAATTTTGGGTAGTTCCTTCCCCCCCCAAAAAAAAAAAAAAAATTGAAGAATTGAGAAATCCAAAAAATGACCTCTCTAAAGAACCAAATAAGGTAAATTTAAAAAAAGGTAAATTCAGTTTCACAAAAAAAAATAAAATAAACATCATTGTAAAAAAAGTTTCAGTTGATTTATTTATTTTTTTAAGCAAGTCTGTACCATTCGTTTTTAAGATTAAGTTAGGTTACTTGGGAAATGTTTAGAAAGGAGATATGCAATAAGAAGATATGAGTACAGAGTATGTATCGAATGATTTATGAGCCTTTTTTTTTTTTTTTTGTAGATGAGAGAAGAACATTTATTAAATTTATGTTAGCAAAGACCTTAAAACTGCATATATTTATTTTACAAAATACATACTTGTTCTTTAAAAGGTAGCAAAAATTTTTGAGCTTTTTAATTTTTTCATAAGCATTATTAACAATAGATAATTTATTTAAAATCATTTCTAAACACTGAGTTTGATGAATTCCATGCAGTTTCTCAAAAATATTAAATAAATCATCCAAAAAACTGAAAAAAAGTAAATATACATAAATTAATTACAATTAAATATTTTATTATTTAAAAAACATACCATAATAACTAATGGTCAATCTAATTATTCATGCCAATGACCCATTTTGTAGTAATTAAATACTAAATAAGCTCGAAGGGGAGAACAAATTGAAAAACTTACTTTGAAAAATTTCAAATTTAAGTAAAAGTACATAAGAGGGGGCTTATATAAAAATTTTAATCATAAAACAATAAAAATAAATAAAGATTAACATACTTTGCACTATGGGTATTTTTTGCTATATATATATATTTCTTATGACAGGAGCAACATAACATAAACATAGATTTGAATAAATTAATATTACATGAAAAAAGTGTGTACTTCGCACCTTTGAGTGTTCTTCGGGTGGGATACTCTTGGCGGGTGTATTGAATTTTAAAGAAATAATAAATCATTTCTTCAATAAAACAATTCTGAGCAGAGTTTCATTTAATATACAATTATAGTAATTTTCAATGTGTTTAACAATTGTTATTCAATAACAGAATGTTTAAATTTTTATAAAGTTTGGATCAAAAAATGATGGTTTCTGAGCCTATTTTGTCAAATTTTGAGTAGTTTATCCCCTAAAAAAAATGACCTCTCTACAGTACTAACTAAAGGTGAATTTGGTTTCAAAAAGTAGCTAGTTAAGACTTTTGGACAAGTTTTTTATATGAAAAAGTGTATACAGGAAAAAAAATAAATATCATTGTAAAAACACTAGCTTCTCCACTTCATTCTGAATCTAAGAATCAATCAATAAAGTAAAAGCATAGTTTAAGTAATTGTACAATGAATAATTAAAGAAATAAAAAAATAATTTTATTATTATATGATGCTCCTTGGTTGAATCCATGTTAATTATTTATTTATAATATGTTAATTAACAATTATTCATCAAAACCAGATTATCTTCTTTCAAGCTGATATGTATCATTCATTTTTAAGATTCTGGTTGGATTACTTGGGAATTGTTTAGAAGCGAGAAATGCAGTAAGGAGATATGAGTACAAAGTATGTATTAAATGACTTGTTTTTTTTTTTTTTTTTGTAGATGAAAGAAGTACATTTATTAAATGTACGTAAGCAAATACTCTAAAAACTGTATCTATTTAATTTATAAAATACATACTTGTTCTTTAAATTTTTTTTTAAGTTTTTTAATTTTTTTAGAAACATTATTATTTACTAACAATAGATAATTTATTCAGGATCATTTCTAAACATTAAATTTGATAAATTCCATCTCTTAGGGATGAATCATCATTGACGATTCTACTTCCTAGAGTTTCCACATATATCTCTCCAATAAAATAAGTGCCCAATAATTTTATTTTTTCTTAAAATTAAGATAATAAATATTTTTTAAGCACAATGAACAAATAATGTTAAATTTATATTACAAACAACGGTGTTTATTTCAGATTTTATGCTGGATTATGAAAAATTTTCGGGGAGACCTATATAGTGTATGTAATGTATATGTAGTTATTTCCTGAGGGGTGTACATTTTCTCTGGGGAGACAGTCCCATCCAGTCATCCTCTGAAATAAACACTATTACAAAGTATTTTAAAACTTGTACCCATCAAGAATTTTTGAATAATGTTTATGAACATTATACAGACAACTCAAAACTTTGGTTATATTCATGTTTTCAGAAAATTTTAAAACTGAGGAAAGAGATTGTAACAATTCAAATTTATCCATGCCATTTTCATAAAATATCCTACAAAATTATAAAATACATTATAAAATTAGATCCATAGTCTATAAAGTACATTTTTTTTTATAATTACTTTAACAGCATTCCAAATATTTCAGAACTAAGTGTGGAAATAACTTGATTGTTATTATTTAAGTTTTCCATAAGTAAACTCAAAAACCTAAAAATCAAATGCATTAAATTATAAAGAAATTAAATTACTAAAAATTAATATACTTATTACATCTTAGTATTTAGTTCATCAAATGGTAATATACCATTGGCAGTTATAATTCCAATTAAATGCAAACCACATTCTAATGATTTATTTATTTCATTTGGTTTTAATAAAGATAATAATACATCAAATTCCATTTTTAATGAACATTTCCAATTTTCAATAACAAGCCTATACACAAATACAAAGAATATAATTATTTTAAATAACAGTTAATATTATTTACATAAAATGAACAGATTAAATCTTGTTAAATTTCTATTTTTGGAATTTAATGTAAAATGCAAGTTTTTAATATATTTGTACAGTTATGAAATAGTACTTATTGATATAATATATATATATAATAATACGGATCATTACTGATCTCTTTAACGCAAGTACTCAATACGGTGCTCTCTACAGAGCCAGGCTGAAGTTTGTTACCCACACTACCCACTGTATAGGTAGAATATATTTTAAAAATATCTTGAATGAGTCATAAGAAGTTCATTTTCACTTATGTAGTCTTGAACACAACTTAGTGTATTTAAATCATATTACTTTATAACATTTTTATCATTTATTTATTTTTCATTAAAAATTGTAGTGTTGGTCATAGAGAATTGTGATAAACAAAATAAGTATAAATCTGTAATACTTAATGGATTATTTATTTATGAATAATATGAAAAACCATCTAATGATCAAGTGTGCCATAATGAAACGTTTTGCAAAAAATTGTTGTAGGTTAAGGTTATAATATTTTAAAAACTTTATTTTAAATTGAATAGAAATTTGTGCAGTTAATTTTTTTTTATTGGCATTAGAAATTGGGTAAGCAAAGTAAAAATGGTCTACCAAAAACGCTTAGCATCCATTATACACAAGTTATCACCTGTTAGTAACAATTTCCTAAATACATAATAATAGGTTAATATTTTGTGTCTCATAATAAAACAAAAGTAGAACTAAAAATAACATAGCCTAAAATAACTATAATTTGAGGTAAAAAGTATTAAATATGGAAAAAAAATTTCTAGCACTAAAAGATTAGGTATGACATTTTTTCAATAAATCTATTTACTTGATGAGTTCCATGTTATGTTTGAATATACTTTTTATCTCACTATGAGAAACTGTCAATAAAAATGAAAAGAGTTTTTTAGTAAGATATTTTTCATCTTCTGTACACGGAACAGCAATATTATGCCATGAAACAAGCATTGACACCTATGACAAATATATTCATTTTTAAGATTTATTCAAAGTACAAACATTATAACATAGTAATTAGTAGTTTTGAAAGAATTACCACATCAGTTATGAAATAATTTAAATTATCACCAAGATGTTTATCTAAAACAAATTGCATTATGGGACCAAGCCAATGTTTTGCATAGGGTTCAAAATTAGTTTCACAATTGATTATTAATTTTAAAAGCAATATTTTTGAATTGATGGTGTCAGATGATTTATCACAGAATGCTGACTTTAAACTTTTCATCCAATCTGGTAAATCAATAATAGGCTGAAATATATAATGCTATATTAATTTTAATCCTTAATTTGTTAAGAGTATTAAAAATATTTGTCAAATAAAAATGCATATTATATATGTAATGAAATCAATTATTAAGAATTTAATAAACTAAAGACTTAAGTCTTATTTACTTATATTATTTTATTAGAAAAACAATCACAGTTAAGTGAAATTAATGATTAAATAATTATTAAACATGTACGTATATTGTAAATATATATAAACAGGGTAATTTTTTAAGCAGGCCCATGCCCTTTTTTGGCTGTAAATATGTAAAAATTTGGACTTTTTCAAAACTTTCAAATCACTATAAAAACTATGTTTTCCATAACTCACTTTAAGAATCTCCTATGGAGATAGAAACTTTTCTTTTTAAGTTTATGAATAATTAAATAAATTTGTCGAATACGTCATAATAATGGTAATAATATGACGTCAATTGATGATATTTAGACATGTTTAAAAACATCAATAAATAATTCGCAAACTTAAAAGAATCATAGAAAATGAAAGGATTAACCTTTATTAGAGATTTAAACATAAACATTTTTCTAAAAATCAAATTCATGAAATTGTATTATTTATTATTTTATTAATATTATTAATTTTTTCAAAAGCTATAGAAAAAAATATAAAATTTGAGCCCTAAAAAAAAATTATGTTATTGTTGTAGTTATAATTATAAAATAAATATAAAAATGGAACACTACATTATTACATTTGTCATATCGTACTGGGACACCCAATATATTATAATAAATATAAGTATTATTAAATAGAGTATGAGTATTACTTAATTTTTGAATGTTACTTGATTATAGTTTTTTGCTGAAACCAGTTGAAATGCACAACATTTATTTAACTACTTTATTAAATAATAATTAAATAAACTCACAACTTTGTTATTAATAAATACAGAATAGTATTGATATTAAAAAATTAAGATTTTTTTCTTTAAAACTAAAATAAAAAAAAATATTTCTTACTTTTAAAGTACTGTGAATTGTATTTCCTGAAGTAAAGTGTTTAATTACTGCACATAAATGTGCCATACATTCATGATTGTTGAAATTGTCCATTTCTAGTTCAACACTAAACATTTGTTGAAGAGATTGAGACTAATAATTATAAACAATATAAATTAGTAGTATAAATTAATACTAAAGTTAATTAATGAGAAAATAGTAAATATGAATAAATACATCAGGTGATGAACAATCTTCAACGTTTGATCTCAAATAAGAATTATTATAATCATAGTTTTCTAAATCTTCAACAAGAGTGTTTTTTAGATGACTATTTAAGTCAATATAAACTTCAGGTATATTTTGATTAAATTTTGTTCTAATGTTAATTAGCTTTTTTTTTCGTTGTGGAATCTAAATAAAATAATTATAACATATTTTATTTCTTAAATATTTTTAACTATAAAAAGTAAAGTCAAGAAAGCCAAACATACTTCGCACCACAGATATTCTTCGCTCTTCGGATTAAATACTCTTGGTGGGTTTGTAGAATTTTAAAGAAACGATAAGTAATTTCTTCAATAAGACAATTCTGAATGAAAGAAGTTAATAATATAAAGATCAATAATGTTTGTCATTTTCAACACATTTACCAAGAGTATTTGACTTGAAGAGTGAAGAATATCTGTGGTGCTATGTATGTCCGGCTTTCTTGCCTTTACTTTCCTTTGCTTTACTTTATTTTTATCTAATAAATAAAGGAAAAAATATTCAATGGGAAAAAAAATGTTTGAAAAATGTCCAAATTTTTTTTTCACATTTTCAAAATTTTTTTTACGTCAAAATCTTTCTTTTATTATTGTTCATCTATGTTAAAATTTCATAAAGTTTAGATCAAAAATTGATTGTTTCCAAATATTCTTTTTGTCAAATTTTGGATAGTTTTTTCAGAAAAAAAAAAAAAAATTGATGAATTGTGAAATTTAAAAAATGACCTCTCTAAAGTACCAACTAGAGGAAAATCGGGTTTCAAAAAGTTACTGGTCGAGACTTTTGGACAAGTAAATCCATACAAAAAACTGTTCACAGAAAAAAAAAATATAAAAAAAAACATCATTGTAAAAACACTATTAAAATAATCAATAACTAAATTATATTGAAATAAAAATTAACCTATCAGAATGAAACTGAATCAAATTATAAATAATAAATTTAATTTAACAATGAATTATACATTATATAGATAAGCATAAATATTAAATGACAATTTAAATAAAGACCAAGTACAACTAAAAATAATAAAAAATTCATCTGATTATTAGTATCTAAATATAAATTTTAAAGTCAATTTTTGTTTTACATCAAACAAATATATTTTGAAATTTATGTATACCTATATTGTTTAAATAAAATAATTAATTCATTATGGTTTTTTTTATTTATTTTTTATTCAGAATCATGAATCATATTGTATTTTATTCTTAAGTAACAAAATTATAAAGATTAGAAACTGGTGCTATATATTATTCACTCATATCGGAATTGGTTTAATACAGAGATTTATTACTAATACAATATATTTGAATATGCATGTTATTAATTTTTTACTTTTACTAATCATTCAAAGAGTATCCAATAGGTATAACCAATAAATCAATCTTTCGTGAATTACATGTTGGGGGGAACGTGTAATATTTTTGGATAAATACCAAGAGAAGGGGTGTGGAATAAAATGAGTTGAGAAACACTAGTATTAAACACATAAATTAAATGTATATTTAACCAATGAATTCTCATCTAAACATACCGTAACTAAAATAATCTAAGAACAAAGTTATAAAATACTTAATGCCCATAAAACTAAATATTTAGAGTAAATAGCACTTCTAAATAAATATTGACTATTAACATTTAACTATTTATACATAGGATTTTACCTATTTGTACCAAAGCCTGTTTCATATAAATTTAAATAAGCGTTTGAATAAATCATCAATAAAATGAATAGGTATACTTTATAAATTAACATACGGTTTCAAAATCAATAGGAAATTCATGATGTACACTACAATCCACTAAATTTCTCCAAATAAATTGTTTTGGCGGGTGTTCATTAAATAAAAATATTGAACACTTATTATTATCATTTTCAGTGTTCAAGATAATAGTTACAAGAGCATTATATGAAGAACAATGCAATTGTCTTAATAATTTTTGTATTTCTTTTGATCCATTTCTGTAGTTTACATTACTATAACGAACTTTTACAGCACTAAAAAAACAAAAAATATATATACACACATATGTATATTAAAATAATATAATATTTGTATATATAAATTATATATAATACTTTTAAATAATTATATCAAACAAAATCTTACGCATTTCTAAATTGAGTTATTAAATTTTTAGATTGGCTTCCAATTAGCATACATGGTATAATACCATTATTAAGTTCAGTGTGAGTAAAGAACCTGAACATGCCTTCTATGAGTTTAAAACAAGCTATTTTTGATATCAATAAATGCCGTGCCTATAAAAACAATGTACAAATGATATATAAATTATTTTGTAGAATAGACCTACTATACCTTAAATTAAAACTAAATAGATGTTCTGAAGACCACACCTGCATATGTTGTCTCCATCTTACCAGGGCCATCCCTAAAGTCAGGTAAATCGAGGCCCAAGTCACCTGCGTCCCTCACTTGAAAAATTCTAACCATATTCTTTATCAAAGATTTTAGTTTCTAAGCGAAGCGAAGAAGTTTGAAAATTAACAATAATGTTTATTTCTTTTATTCTCCTTCTCAAAACACTTTATCATGCACAAATGCATGTTCAAAAATTTCATGCAGGTATTTTTTAGAACCCAAATCACACCCTGATGGTGTATTTTAAAGAGATAAATTAAAATATTCTCAATACTTTGTTAAAGTGTAAGGAAAAATGATCAAAAAACGTATAAAAAACAGTGAAATATGCCATAACTTGAATTTTGTTTTTTAACATACCATAAAAAATAATCATGTTAGAAACTTGAAACTTTCACTAACTACTAAAAATATACAAGCACATACTTTATAAACATTTGAAAATCATTTAACCCATTTTGAGCTCAGTATAGAACTTTGGAAATATTGTATATTTCTCAGTGTTAAGAAGTTTTTCTTTCATAAAATGTTTATCTCTTGGCAGGCCCATGCGCTAGGGAGGGGTTTTGAGAGTTCAAACCACCTCCATTGGGTTTTTCACTTAATTTTTAGTTTATATTAAGCCATAGACTGATTTTCACTCTTTTAAGAACGGCTGAATTTTATGGAACACAGTGTTAAAAATTAAACCCTAGAATAATCTTAGCACGAATAAAAAAAACACCTTTATTAATGGACAATTTAACTCAAATGACAGTTACTTCAAATATTCACAGATTTTATTTCCTAATTATTGTGTAACATACGATACAACATTAATCATTTACACAAATAATAGAGCGGATATGGATTATTTTGTTATAGAATAAAAATTTTGTTGGATATACTGAATATAATACTGACAATAATTATTGTACGTATATTAACTGAAGCATTGATCAGAATAGATTAATTGAAATAATGATTTATCGGTTCTTTAAAATTCAACATACCCATCAAGAATATCCAAGGAGTAAAACATGTCAGGGATTTTTTTCTTTTCTTTTTTACTAAACTTGTACTTGTATAGTTTGGACAAGTATTTCCGTATGAAAAAGTGATAATGAAAAAAAAAATAATAATAAAAATAAACATCATTGTAAAAACACTAGCTTCTTCACTTCGCTCAAATCTAAAAGATATATACAAACATAGATAATAATTTTACCTTTAAGTTTCTTAAGAAAAGAACATTCTCTATAAAAACTTTTATTTAAAATAAAATTGATCCTGCTGAATGCTAATTTATTACAGATTATATATTAATAGATAGCAAGATGGAGAAAACACATGCAAAATAATAATGCCCTCTGAACTACATATTTTAACAATTCATAGGAGAATATTAGAACATTTTAGTGAATATAAATATATAATTTCTAAAAAATTATATTTTCAAAATAAAGTTATTTTTATAAATTTCATCTAATAAAACATCCTTACGATTTATTCATAATTTGACACTTTTATTTTTAATCAACATCTAAAATTTGAAAATTAAAAAAGAAATTAAGTTTAGTATTGTAGTTAAATTTAAACACACCCAACTCAGTAACTTACTAAACAAAAGCTCATAGAATTCTCAAAACAAATCCACAATTTATATTTTAATAGAATATAAATTTTAAAAAATTAGATAGAAAAAATTAACAAAAACCTTAATAGACATCTTAAGTGGCCAATATTAAAATTATGCCACCCTTAAAATATTTATTGCCTATATATTTTTTCAGTTATGACTTCCTATAATTGATTAGTTAATAATTTCTACTCTACATAAAACTAGTTAAATATCAAATACTTTTTCACTGTCGTTCGCCAAAAGATTTTCATTGACTGTTGTTACAATAAAATCAATTTTATTTGTAAATATTTTTGTAACAACAATTTTTCTACAATAAGATGCAATGGGAATTAAAAAAACATTTAAAATCATTAGTCGTCTATCTTCTGACATGACTGTATTTTGAAACTTGTCATGAATAAATTGGTAAAATAGAAATTGAGTTTCATCAGATAGTCTGAAAACAATAATTGTTTTAATTAATATATTACAAAAAAGTAAAGCAATAGTATAGTAAAGCAAAGTCAAGTAAAGTAAAGCAAAGATAAGTTAAGTATAGACGATAAAGCCAGAAAAACATTGCACCATGGGTATTCTTTGCTCCTTTTGCTCCTGAAATCAAATACTCTTGGCAGGTGTGTAGAATTTTAAAGAAAAGATAAATAATTTCTTCAATAATATGATTCTGAATAAAAAAAGTTAATAATATAAGAACAATAATAGTAGTAATTTTCAACACACCTACCAAGAGTATCTGACCAGAGAAGTGAAGTATGTCCAGCTTTCTTGTCTATATTTTAATTATCTTTGCTTTACTTTACTTTAGTTACCTTTGCTTTACTTAACTTTACTTTACTTTGCTTTACTTTTTTTTTATCTAATACTCAAAATTATTTTTCTTTAAATTCAACACAACTACCTAATCCCAACTGAGGAGCAAAGAATACTCATGGTTCGAAGTATTTCTAACTTATTTTTTTGTTTTATTGATAATTATTGTTAATTCCCATATGTATTATTGTTATTTTTTTAGATTCTGAATGAAGTGAAGAAGCTAGTGTTTTTACAATGATGTTTATTTATTTTTATTTTTCTGTGTACAACTTTTCGTATAGAAATACTAGTCCAAAAGTTTCGATCAATAACTTTTTGAAACCGGATTTGCCTCTAGATTGTACTTTAGAGAGGTCATTTTTTGAATTTCTCAATTCTTCAATTTTTTTTTTGGAAAAAACTACCCAAAATTTGAC
>JAIPRM010010069.1:0-14108 GCA_025469315.1 Stegophylla sp. TES_Ste_2020 | reverse complement strand
CAGGGCCAACAGCAGGACGATGAACGCGAACGAGGACGTCAACAGGGTCCAGGACGCGCGCGAGCTCTTCCGCCGAGCCGGGTAAGCGACCGCGTCGCCGCCGCCGCCGTCCATTGGTAACGGTGTCGTCGTCGTCGGTCGGCCGGATTCATGAACGCTGCGACACACAGACAGAAAAAACGACAAAAAACGTTAATAACACACACACACACAACTACAATACTCTATTAATAACAATAATAAATTATTATTATTGCAATCATGGCCGTATCTAAAATGAATTTTCGGGGAGGGTTTTATTATTATTTTTTAAATGAGAAATTTAACCATAAATTAAGTATTGACAATATTTAATGTAAAATAAAAATAAACAATTATTTTAGGAAGTTTCAGAAGGGGGAGGGGGATAATACCACAAGACCTCCCCTCCCCGAAAACAGTCATGAGTCATTTTTTAAGATAATTAAAAAATAAAAGGCTAGAATCATCAATGGAAAATTGTCAACAAAACAAAAAAATCTATAGGCATGGCCGTATCAAGAATAAAATTCAGCGGGAGGGGGTCGAATCTATAACAAAAATTATATATGAAAACTTGTGTGTTACGGTTGATGGTAATAAGTAAAAATGTAGAGCAATTTTAAACTTAATATAAACATTTTGGGGGGGGGGTTTGAACCCGGAAAACCACCCCCCTGGATACGGCCATGATTGCAATTATCCATACCAGCAGTGCCGTATAGATAAATTAAATCTGTGGGCCTCTTTATTTCACAGTATTATTTATATTATTTCAAACACATAAGAAAGCAAAACGTATCCCCAGTTGGACTGAAAAAAATTTCTGCATTTTCATGTTTTTACAAAATCAAATGAAAAGTTGCTAGATCAGATACAAATCTGAATAATTACGCCTATTATTTAAATCCGATTCCATTTTTTTTTTTTTTATTTTGCATATTTCCAGGTTGTATATTATTTATCTGCATTTTTTTTTTTTTTTTTTTTTTTTATCAAAATTTTCGCTTATACTGAAATACATTAGTTCATTAAGACGACAATTATGATAAACATTTCGGGAAACACGTTTAAGTATTTGTCTGATTTATAACTCTCTCCTCAAATGCAACTTCCAAAAAAATTCTGGGGGGATTTTAAGTAATAAGTATGGGGGCCCCTCGACACAATAACTTGATTAGTGTGTATATACCGTATACCAGTGATTCCCAACCGGGGTGACGCGACACCCTAGGGTGCCGCCAACATGTTTGAATTATAATTTTTAAGAAAAAAAATATAATTTTATGAAAAATATAATGTATGATGTGTATAATAGCATAGATTATACAAAACCCAGTGTGTTTTATTTTTTTATAATATTTGTAATAATACTATAATGTTCTATCTGTTTTAATTGGCACACTGGTTTTACATACGCACAAGTGAGAATTTCGAAAAATTACCTCTTAAAAGTACCATCTAGAAGCAAATCGTGATTCAAAAAGATGCTGGTCGAATATTTTGGATAAGTATTTCTAAACGAAAACGTGTACACATAAAATAATAATAATAAACAAAATTGTAAAAATACTAGCTTTTTCGCTTCGCTCAGAATGTAATAAATGTATTAATTTGTTTAATAAAATATAATATATGTAGGACGTAGGTATATACTATTTTGCCACTTTTGGTTATACCTAGCTAAAGAAAAAACAAAAGGTACAAATTAATAAAATATAAATACACGATATATTAATATAGAGTATAGAGTTTAGGGTGCCTTAGAATTTTTTTTGAAAATACATGGGGTGTTGTGAGTCAAAAAAGGTCGGGAACCTCTGATCTATACTAATATAATTATAAAATGATAGCGTTTGTTTGTGTGTTCGGGATAAACTGCGAAACTATTTATTCAATCGTGGTGCAGTTTTTTTTTTTTTTTTTATTATAATTAAAGAGGACATCACAGAGAAGGTTTTAGGCATACATTTAGTCCAATAAATAATTAATTAAAACGAACGTATAAATTGTATACCTATATATGTATATAATATATTAATAGATTATACATATTGTGCGGCACGGACACACTTCACCCATCACGGATATTCTTCGCTCCTCGGGTAAGACAATCCGGAGGAGGAGTATGGAATTTTAGAGAAACGATAAATCATTTCTTAAATAAGACGATTCTGAACGAAGAAAGTCAATAATATAAAAATATAAAGAACAATATAATAGTCGTCATTTTCGACACACACCCACCTAGAGTATATATGACCCGAAGAGCGAAGAATGTCCGGCTTTATTGTTTTATACTTTACTTTACTTATTTTTTATCTAATAAATAAAGGGAAAAAATTGTCCAAAATTTTTTCCACATTTTATAAATTTTCTTGCACCAAAATGTTTCTAATATGTATTGTCTATCTATTTTTTATTTTTTTGTAATAAATATGATGGTTTATTTAAAAAGTTTTGCAAATAGCCCACACGGTCTACACTTGCGGTTTATGCAGATATAAGATAGATACATAGATCAAAATATTTAAAAAATAACAAATCATAGATCATTGCACCGCTAGTTTCTTCAACTCGGAATATTTTTAAGTTTTTTCTCTCGGTATCCTGCTGTATAATACTCTATTCAAGTGTAGCTAACTTTTTAATCTATTTTCACAAAAGTTTATTTATGATTTGCCATCGATGACTCGTGTAACTGTTATCGTAATAAAAATATGCCTAGTCATTTTAATAATTAGCAAAAATGCAAATTACCCAATAAAATGCTACGCAGTATCAGCGAACGCTATTATTATTTTTAATTACATATTTTAGAGAAAAAAATCAATTTTATTTAGTAGCATCGCGTAAAATAATACAGACCCTTATTCTAACCTTTAGGACCCCAATCATTACAAAATGTCAGGAGGTGCCCGCACACCTGGCACCCCTCCCACGCACGTATATGAATGTGTGCATTACGGTTGTACAGGGTGTAGTCTCTGACACGGAGAGCCGAGATTTCAACCGCGTAATACTGTAAATTTAATATTTCTTCTCATTTAATGAATATTTATAGTTACAAACCCATTTCAATTGAATTTTAAATACTCGAAATTACATTTCACGACGGAAATGAACAGGCCGTGAGTTTAATGCGTTTGCATGTTTTTTTTTTTTTTGCTACATTGTACAAAAACCAAAATTTACATTGTGTTATTTACAAATTCAATTATGAAATTATTTTAATTACTATCTAATTAATCGAATCTAAAGAATATCGTGTTCACCTCCCTCAGACCTTTTTAAATCCAAACAACGGTAGTAACATGACAATGAAATCAATGCGAGTATTATTTTGTTAAAAGCCGGATATTATACATTGCACCAGTGACTAAAATAGTGTCTTTTTGAGCATAAAGTGTGCAGTTTGAATTTCCAAAGTGTGTTTGAAAAAAAGCCTCTCATTATTGGAACTATCCAACAAAACGATAAGTTTAACTTGAAAAAATTATCGAAAAACAAAAATATCCATATTACGAGTACATTGAGTAAACCTGTTGTAGGGCCTAAAAGCTATATTAATATTTTTTAAATTTTATTTAGTAAATATGACAAGACGTTGTTTTGAGAAGAGGGGGAGGGAGGGAGAAAATCGTGAAACTATGTGTTAATTTGTTTTCTAATAGTGTGCAGTACGAAATTTTCGAAATTTTAAGACGTATTTCGCACCACGGGTATTTTTCGCTTCCCCGGTTAGATACTCATGGTGGGTGTTTAGAATTTTGAAGAAATGATTTATTGTTTCTTCAATACTACGAGATTCTGAATGAAGGAAGTTAATAATACAACGAACAATAATAGTCGTCATTATCAATACATCCACCAAGAGTACTTGACCCGAAGATTTTGCTTTACTTTACTTTACTCTACTGTACTTTCCTATTTTGTACCTAATAAATAAAGAAAGGGGAAAAATAATTAATAAGAAAAAAGTGTTAGATAAACATTCCAACATTTTTATTCACATTTTCAAAATTCATTGTCAATCTATGTTTAAATTTTCATAAAGTTTAGGTCAAAAAATTATGGTTTCCTAGACTTTTTTTTTTGTTAAATTTTGGGTAGTTTTTCCCTGTAAAAAAATTAAGAAATTGAGAAATTCGAAAAATAACCTCTTTAAAGTACTAACTAGAGGCAAATTCGGTTTCAAAAAGTTAGCTGATCGAGACTTTTGGACACATATTACTTTATATATATATATATATATACTTATGGACACGTATTTACTACTATACGAAATAGTATTCATAGAAAAAAAATAAATAAATAAACATCATTGTAAAAACACTAGCTTCTTCACTTCGTTCAGAATCTAAAATTGATTTTTTCGTATATATTTTATCGATTGTTTATATTCATATACCTAACTACTGAGTCAAAGTTATTTCTGTAACTCAAGGTAAATCAAACAATAATTTGTTACAAAATAGGACTGACATTAAGCATTACGTTTAGGTAAAAAAAAAAAATATGAGTGTTGCTGATTTTAGGACAAGCAGTACAGAGATTCCGCACCCCCCAATGAGCCATGAGGAAAGTACTGGATCGAGTCTTGTTCTTATAGAAAATGCGGGTACTTGAAAACTGAAAACGATATTTGGAAAGGGTCCAAAAAAATGAACTTTTTTTTTTCTTTTCTATTTGTTAAATTTAATTGTTTTATTGGGTTGTGGTCAGTCTTTCCATATTTTGGGAGTAGTCCGGACCGACCCCACCCCCCTGAAGTTACACCATTGCGGGTACTCACACTTCAAATCACTAATGAGTAATCTTATACAGCCATAGGTATGTCTTGTTTATTTTGAATAAGTAATCGAATAAAAAGTATTTGATTACATGTATAATCAGACAATTAATTTATTCACATGATATTATGTTACGACTAAATCGTGGTGAGAATAATGTGTGATGTATACATTTTTTATTACAATATATAATATATAATTCTGTCTTAGGTCGTGCTTGACGACATTGTCCGCCTTCGTCTGATCTATATAATAAAGCGCTCGTAGTGACTAAAATCCGTATTAAATATTTCAAATCCAAGAGCACGTTCAAATGATATATTTATGGTAAAACCAATGAGATAATATTTGATATTTGAAAAATTCGTGTAGATACGAGGAGTTCAAAGTTGAAACAGGTTGTTCGCAGAAGGGTGGTTTTTGAATGATGTATCCAGCGCTTGAGTTGGAAAAAAATTAGAAAAGGGACGCCGCAAATGTGTGAAAAAAAAATATCGTCTCCGAAAATTGTAAATATCTCAAATACCCGTGGGATTATTTTTGTAAAATTAGTATTTTCTAAAATAATTTAGAAATAGAAAGGGCACTCCGTCTCCCTGCGTCCTCCCCTATGCACTGAATGTACCCGCGCATTTGCGAAGCACTTGGTCCCCGGATCACCTATTTGCGTTACACATTACTCGTTTCCTCACAGGCACTCATTTTAGATTCTGAACGAAGTGTTTTTACAATGATGTTTATTTTACTTTTTTTTTTTTCCCCCGTGTACAACTTTTCGTATGGAAATACTTGTCCAAAAGTTTCGATCAGTAACTTTTCGAAATCCGGATTCGCCTCTAGATTGTACTTTAGAGAGGTCATTTTTGGAATTTCTCAACTCTTCAATACACCCGTCAAGAGAATATCCCACCCGTCGTGCGAAGAACACCCATCGTGCGAAGTATGTCCGGTTTTTTTCAGCACGCCACTGTTGAAAACTTAAAAAACGATGGTTTTAAACTAAAAATTTTACTGTACTTTAAGTATATGCTCTCCTCTAGTGATGCTCATAAAAAGTTTAATATCCGTTTAACGTACGTGCGTATCTGTGTGTGACGTGTGTGCACAATATAATGTCCCCGACGACAGACATATTTTGTGCGTTAGCCCAGTCATTAATATTTTTTTCATTCCAATTAGAAAAAAAAAAAAAAAATGGTCATTCTATTTTCGACCCAGGAAAAACAATAATAATAGACTAGTGTTTATAATATTGTGTTCTGACAGCGTAAAAAGTCGACCGGTCTAAATTTACCGGCTCGTTAAGTACGTACTGTAAGGCCCCGACAAACGATGAGCACGTCCCAAACAAGTGGTTCGCGCAGCAACGTATTAATAATGGAATATTTATATACATTTTGCGCGTACAGGTCGAAAATATCAGATATTTTTAGAAAGTGATTGGATACCTGAAAAATACTATGACATTTGTTTTATAATATGACAAATCACAATATTATTGAATTAAACTTTTTCAAATAATAAAAAATTTTCCCAGTTTGATTTGACATCTGTAACTCAAAATAATGTCAGAAAAATATTTACATTTTTTTTTATATTTTGAAAATTAATATCGCTCAAAATTTGTTGCCTATCCGATGAAATTTTCAATCATAACAAGCGGAGAGAGATAATGTCGATTTGTGGACAATAGCGATGAATGCCAATAACACTCTCTATTCGTTTTTTTTCGAAAATGCTTTTGTTTTTATTTACATACTATACTTATATATGTACGTATATATCTTGTGAATTTTGATTCTTATTCTAATTAAATTATATAAATCTGTTTCAAGTTATATCTATTTCGCTTTAAAATGTCATACGTTCCTATTATAATTAACAGAGTTAATGATTATTAGGGCTAGGGACTTATAGGAGTTAACATGTTTTTCAAAAATCATTCAAAACATAGCTAAGCAATGTAGAAATGCGTTTCATAACACCAGGAGTTGTATGCAGTTCTCTTTAATTTACATATTTTGCATATTTAGCTCTTTTTTCAATGCCTATAAGTGCATATTTCACATATTTTTCAATATTTAATTTGAGTTTTCTTGATATTGGAAAATTTTTTATTGAATACCTGAAGAGATTGAATATTATTTGATATTTTTATTTGTTTAAATGTAAGCTTAAAAAAAAGAATAAAGATAAAAAAAAATAAATAAATTTCATAAATAATAAAAGAAGAATTGATAATACATATTAAAATATATTATACAATACAATTTTTAAACATTTTGAGTTTTCACAGTAAAATTTATGTTTTATAAGAGATTATTTTAGCGTTTTTGCATATTTTTAGAGCACATTTCGTAAATTTTACAGCATATTTAGTACATTTTTAGAGCATAAATGCATGCATATTTTAAGTTTTTTTAGAGCTACAATTCCCTAGCCCTAATGATTATAGTTAAAAACTAATTACGTGAATTTCGTATACAGACAGTTAACATTGATATTATTAGATTCCAATCCACACCTCCCCTCCTCTAAATCTTTTAAACGCTATTTGCTTCTATGATTATAAATTATATAGAATTTTATGAGTATTGATCGATTAATATTCACTGTCCTCATTGTAATAAAACAATTATTATTTCGTTTCACCCCGGACATTTAAAAAATATTATTTTGTTGTAAAAAATAAAAACCGCGTCTATAGAACAATAATTTCGACCGAAGCATACTTTCTCCGAGCGCTACGTTTCACAATAAATACCGAGTTGTTTAATCATAATAATGTATTTAAAGGGAATAATAATTGGTAACGGTGGTTTTCTATCCCCGTCTACGTATCACACACAATACATTATAGCGAATTTTCAATCCATCGTGTCTGTGTGATGTGATAAGAAAACAGACATTTTTGAATTCGTCGTGAAGTCTGCTGAAGATTGTGAATTTCCCACGTTTTTGATTTTAACAAATTGTTAATTTGTGTAAAAAATATCTAAAGTCAATATTCGGATATCTCGAGTCAAACAATAATTATTTAAAATAGGTATAGTGGGAAGTTCGAACTTAACTGAAGTAGACTTCACCAGCGAATTCAAAACTTAATTTGGATTTCACGACGGACCCACACGCGTTCGGCCCACAGAGGCGCTACAGAAAATCTAAGTTTCCAAAATTCCCAAATTATCGAGCGTTTACCTACTCGAGCACGTTTCGAATCGAGCGAACGCGAAAGTGAACGAATATTACACAGCCTAAACAACGGTATATAAGACGTATTGTCACAATTATTATTAGTGTTACTGTGTTGTTTACCGCATCGTCGAGTAACGCATATTAACGTGAAAATTTCACATCAAAAACTCAACAGCAGTCGGTAGTTCGCCGTCTTGACACGAATATATACGATATTAATATAGGGTGACCGTGACGTCCTGTTTCATACAGGATTGTCCTTTATTTCGGCTCTGTGTCCTGTTGTCTTGACAAACATCTCTCAGGACGCTTTTTGTCCTGTAATTTCAAGTCTGTCCCATATTAATCCCGTTTTTTGATTTAAAATTTTTGAAATGAAATTATTGAATAAAATAATGTAAGAATATAGAAATTTTTTGGGTACCATTTTAGATCACTTATAATATGTATAATAAAATGAATTAACATGTTTTTTTTTAGAAAGTAAAGTATACAATGTGCATGAATAAAGGATTTGAAGAAACTTAAAAAAGTATCAATTTAATTTCATTATGTTATTTTATGTTTTCCAAAAATAATGTTTTTATGTGTTTAAATTTAATCTATAATAGGTAGTTTAAAAATTATACTTTTGTCACGATTCAAAAACACACACACACACACACACACACATATATATATATATATATTATGTGTAATAAATACTTATTTATTTAAAAATATTATTGTCCTGTATTTTATTATCTTAAATATGGTCACCCCATATTAATATACACGTATATAATAATATGGCCATTGAGTATCCAGATCACTGTTGCTGGTATCATATTACTTGTCCGTTTTTCGTATCACTGTCCCGTTTTCCCCTCGGGAATCTTCAGGACACAAAAACGTCCCGTTTTCAAAAGGTATAGACACAAAAAATAATAAAAATATCAATTTTCTTCGACGAATTATCGTTTCTATTAAGGGGAACGGGTGTGGCTATATTTTATTGAGGAGTTAAAGTATGTAATTTATATATATATATATATATATATATTGAAGTGAAATGTGGATACATAGGTTGTGTCTATTTCTAAAATCAAAATGCTCATATTTGGAAGTATTTTGAATACATCTGAATGGTGTATCAACGAGCACCAGATACTAACCGGCGAAATATGTATCATGTTCTGATGAGTATTCATTTTCTGATTCAGCCACTGAACGTATTTGAATAAATTTATTTATTTTTCTAAAAGATGAGAAAATTCTACAGGGCGCTCACTTTGCCGACTTTTTAAGTTATTTTTTTATATACCACATACCTTGATTTTAAAATGTGATTTTTTTTTAAAATCTTATCACATTTTAAAATCAAATAGCACATTATTAATTGTAATAAATTAATTTAATTTTTTTTGTTCTTTAAAAACAAAATGTTATATAATTTCACTAATAAAAATATGGTTATAACAAAAATGATGATTTGTTTTTTTGTTTCTGTCCCGTTTCGATTGAAAGTAATTAAGTTCGATTGAGTATTTCAGTGTACGCCTTGACCCGCCGTACAGTAGTTATTTCGGAGTTTCCAAAATCGGGTTTTCGAAGGTGAACACTATTTTTTTTCCATCACACATTATTTAAAAAACTATTCAGCGTTGAACACAATACACGCGCGCGTCGTGGTCCCCTTTTACGACATTTGCATAATGTATACATATTAGGTACCTACACGAGCGATGTCCTTAAACGCGAGCAAATGTAATATTATAATGAAAAAAACATTTTTTACTATTGTCGCGCGTCAAACAAACCCCACGCAGCGGTCATTTTTTTTTTTTTTTTTTTTTTTGTTCTTTTATGTCCTCCATCAAACGCCGTTGATCGTTACAATAATAACATGCATGAATATATATATATATATTTAACATAATTTATAACGAACCGTAAAACGTACACGAGGCGGGCGAGGAGCATGTGCAGCAGCAGCAGCAGCAGCACTACCCCTGTTAAACATGTTTTTTAGCAACGACTGTTATCTTCTGTACATACAAAACCCGTTTGCGGACTCAAAGGATTATTATTTCGTTATTATATTCACGTGTGCAAAGCTGTTTTGTGTAAAAAAAAAAAAATCCACATCGCTGCCCGGTCCGAATTTTTTTCGATTTGTGTAGTGTAAAGGGGTGGGGGGGGGTGTGCTGCGTCATGCTGCGCGCCACGTAGAACAGAACTACTACTACCGTTTATTATTCGTGTAATTTTGTCTATAAGGGTCGTGGTTGGTCGTTTTATCCATGCTGTACGCGCGCGCGCGCATTAGCATTCGGCGGCGCATAATTTTTATGTTTGTTGTACGCCATGGGGCGCCGGCGGCGGATGACGAATTACAAAATAATTAAAACGATCGTTATCGTTTTGATTAAAGCAAAAAAAAATAATAATTACGCGTTTATTTTGTATTAATAAATATGATTAGTATTAATTTGGAACGTATTATTTGTTATTAATTTAATAAGTAGCTGTATAATATTTTAACAATAATTATTGTGCGTCAAGTTCAATTAGTGGTGCAAAAGGGTATATTCCGATATTCATATGACTTATAATTAAAATTCTATTATAAAAAATTATAGACTAATAAAACTAGAATTTCTGTTTGAGAGAATTCAAAACGGAGAGAGAATATTATTACGTATACTTAACGGGGAATTAATATTATATTTATATATTTTTCATATTTCTGTGTAACTATGTATATTTCCATGAAATTCGAATTAAATTTAAAGGCTTAAAAGCGTTCGGTCAAAGTTTGATAGTTTTTTTTTCCAAATCTTGTAAAATATTTTGAGAATTATTTCGAAAATGATCTCTCTAAAGTATCATCTAAACTCTCTAGAGCCGTGCAAATTTTGATTTAAGAAGTTGCTGATCGAAACTTTTGGATAAGTATTTCTATACAAAAACGTATTCACAGAAGAATATAAAAAAAAAAAAATTGAAATAAACATCATTGTAAAAACACTAGCTTCTTTGCTTCACTCAGAATCTAAAAATTAACATTCGTCAGTACTTAACCTTTTTTATTTTATTTTTATTCATCAAAACGAAATCGAACCAGTCTAGATCAAACACTTGTTGAAAAGTTTGAAAAACGTTATTTACTATTAATTTAAAATCGTACTTACGTACATATTCCAAAATAAATTCATGTGAAGTTATCATTTTAATACAAACATAGTACACAACTCTTAAGTTCACTCACATTTAGAATATGCTTCAATTATTATAGGAGAAACAAATAGCATATATAAGTATGATAAATACATTAAAAGCTATTCAAAATAGTTTTTTGAGATTTCTCTCTGTTTGCGGTCATTTAAACAGAGAAAGACACTCTATGGATATGGAAAATTTTTTAAGTTTTTTGAATATATCCATTTTAAAACAAAGAAGAACACTTTTAATTGTAGTATTTTTGTTTAAGTTATTAAATAATTTAATTATTTGTCCAAAATTATGGGAATCTATAAATTTCAAAACAAATTCTATTCATAGGAGAAAAAAAAATAGTTTTATTTGGAATATATCATGTCAAATTTCACACGTTACATTAACCAGAAAAATTACTTATGGGTAACCTTGTTGATATAGATTTTTTTTTTTAATAATAATTTATTGTCTTTTGAAAATACTCTAAATTCAAAACTATAATTAATGTTATTTTACTATATGTTTTCATTTTACATATATTTTATAATAAGTCGAAGCGTCTAGACCACGCATGGAAAAATTTATATAAATAATTTTAATTTTTATAGACATAACTTCATAAATAATTAATAATTAATTTATAGCGATTGCATTTTAAATTTTATTACCATATCTGTAACTACTGAATATATATAATATATATTTAGTTTGCTAAATCTTTTGTAACAACTGTGTAAATTATTATTTTTGAAATCGGAATACATATGTATATTCCGTAAGCAAATAAATAAATAAAATATTTTATACTAAACGGAGTTGATTTTTGTATAATCACTAGCATGCGCGATAACAACAACAAAATGCATTCAGAAGTGAAAATTGTTAAAGAACAGCGCCAATCATTCATTTATTTTTTTGTTGTGACAAAAACGATGCGATCTGCATGCGTATAAAACAAAAATAATTACTTGAATTTGTATTTCATTTCGACTTAGTCGGCGCTGATTTACGTATACGGGCGGCAGCCGCGGTGATCTTGAACGGAACACGTCTTATTTTACACGACATTCAATGTGTGAAATCTCTAAATTCGTTGTAAACACATAAAGAAAATAATAATATAATATATATAGTCAATGAACCGATGAATTTGTATAATTATTATTAGAGTACGGATTTTAAAGTAATAAAAAATTTTAAAAAAAGCACTTAAAATAAAGCAATAAAGTTAAAAAAATCTTTCAAAATAGCATTAAAAATGGAGTTTTTGATACGAAAATGTACATATTAATTACGAAAAAACGTATTATAATTATTTATTAGTTTATTAAATTATAAATATATAAATATGCTGTTCTATTTCTTCCACAGTTTGTCTGTAAATTTAATTTATTCTTTTTAAAATACATAGTTTATCAAAATTTGTTAAAAAATAGTTACAAAATGATTAACCTATATCATCGGAGTTGCATTGGGCAATTAAATTTATTATCAAGTTTTCAAAAAAAAAATCTCCTTAAATTGAATTAATCTTTCAAAAATGTTTATTTAGAACACGTTTTGAAAAAATGTAACGTATAAAACAAAAAAGTGCCCAAAATACCCCAAAAAGCATTTAAATACAAAAAAAGCAAATAAAAGCAAATAAAATGTCGTGAATTTTATTCTAAGTGGTTTAAATTGAATTTGTAGCTGACGTAGTTTTGTTTTAGAGCGATAGAAAAAAAAAAGAAGCAAATGCCTTTAAAATCCGCTCTCTAATTATTATTAACATATTATACACACCGATCAAAACACACACACACAATCGGTATAATATAATACAAATATTATATTAAAACGAATGGTAAAATTATTTAAAACGAAAAAAAAAAAAATGAAAAACGTTCAACTCTTAACACGTTACGGGCCGAGGAAATAAAAAAAAAAAAAAAAAGAAAAGAAATTGACAGAGAGAGTTGTTCTCGTTATAGTTTCCGAACAGTTGTGACGATGGAACTCTGCATTTATAGTTGTCGGAGGATGCACTTGTGGAGGATATACTTGTGTATATGCGTGCAAAATCTGAATATCGTCCTCCCCTTACCCCCACTACATACCAAAACACGTGTACACGATGGCGTATAGGGTTTCGTAGGTACGTATTAAATGTCACGTGTAAAACAATATTATGTTGTTGGAAAAAATACTATTTTTACAACAATAGGTAAATATGTGTTCATTGTTTTTTTTTTTTTTTATTCCGAACTAGGAGACCTGCTGCTGCACTACCAGCATGGCGATCCCGCTTGCGATGTCTGCGGTTTCCACGGTTTACCACACAAGTCGGCATAATGAAGATGGTTGAGACACGGACTTCCGACAGTAAACAACTGCGCTGCAGTAATAATAATAATTGTCAACTACTGGTGAGAATATTATATTGAAAATTTCGGAGGAATATACATAATAGTAGGTTAATAATTATTATTCTATTGTCATGTGTAAACGTGTTATGCGCGGAAATCGAAACGAAATATTGGTAAACCAGAAATTTGAGTTCACATTACATTAGGGTGACCATACGTCCTGTTTTTTGCAGGATTGTCCTTTATTTCGGCTCCGTGTCCTGTTGTCCTGACAAACTTCTCTCAGGACGCTTTTTCTCCTGTGATTTTAAGTCTGTCCCCCGTATTAGTCCCGTTTTTTGACTTGCTGTTGATTTAAAATTTTCGAAATTAAATTATTTAAATAAAATAATGTAAGAATCTAGAAATCTTTAGGATACCATTAGATCAATTATAATCGTAAAATGAATTAACAAGTTTTTTTTAGAAAGTAAAGTATACAATATGCACGAATAAAGGATTTGAAGAAATTTTAAAAAGTATCAATTTAGTTTCATTATGTTATTTTATGTTTTTC
>JAIPRM010010068.1:0-14108 GCA_025469315.1 Stegophylla sp. TES_Ste_2020 | reverse complement strand
TGTAAAAAATTAATTTTTTTAATACCATTTTAAAAAAAAAAAAAAAAAAAAAAAAAATGAAAACTAAAAGTATATGTGGCATTGAGAAAATTGAAAATCATTGAAATAAAACTGGAAAAAAAGTTTGACATCGTACTTTAATCACATAATAAAAAAGTTTCCCCCCCCTTCAAAAAAAAAAATGAACAGGAAAAATGATATTGGCCAGCACACGCTGTATACTATATGACGTACACCACGATACACGCCGTATTCTACCGACGACGATGATATTACAATATACGTATCACATAGTATTGTAATAATAATATAATAATATGCGTTTAATTAAAATCGATTCAATAGAATTCGTTTGCGAATTCGAAATTACACGTCACGGTCACCGCAGCCACCGTCGTCGCGTGGGTTTTATTATGTAAAAATTCCAATGATTTACGGTCGCGGATGTTATGTTCGCCGAACGATTTAATGGTATAATATGGTAATTTCGTTTCCATTAACCACGACCACTTCAAAAATAGCAACCCCGCGCGCACAATGCGGTGATTTGCGTTGAATACAAAACAGGACCTATGGAACGCGCGAGACGGTGAAGTTCCGAACACACGATTGTGTCCCGGAGTCAATTAAAACAGTATTATGTATATTAATATAGCGCGAGGGTTTTTTGAATCGAGGGCACCGAGAGAACAAGTATAGGTATATACTAAGTCTGTTCGCTTATATAATAATATAACGGAACGCTAATTAAATACTAATTACGCTAAATATAGTAAATAATAATTATAATATTACGTACATTATTATTTTTGTCGGTGGAATTTGTTTACGACCAATTAAAAATAAAAAAAAAAGTTTGACTTTTTATTTTTGTGCATTGTTGCGCAATAACAATTGACTCGAGTTTACTCGAGGTCCACGACAATCGAAACCGAAATTCCACGACTGAACAAAAAACAACAATAAATGTGCCAGCTATATAGAATAGTTAAAAAATAATAATAATAAAAAAAACCATTCACATCACATACAGTAAAAACTAATATAATTACAAACGAGAGATCATTAAAAATCGGTCTTAAAACCAATAAAAAATAAATTTTAAATGCTCTTGAAAATGCAAAAATAACGGATAAAACTCTAATAAAGCACTAAGAAAATGCCTATAAATTAGGTAATTTATAATAACTTTTTTTTTCATGAATTTTACTAAAATTTCCAAGCATAATTTGTTTGGATTTTTTACACAGTAAGTTACAAAGTACCAACTAAATTATGGTAACCATATATAAAAAAAGGACAGGAAACCATTTAACAATAAACAAAAAAAGATGTATTGACCATCAAAATAAAAAAAATATACATAATTATATTTAAAAAAAAACTTATAATGCTATTGATTTTTAGATTCTAAGTGGAGTGAAGAAGATTGTATTTTTACAATCATATTCATTTGATCATTACTATTTCTTTGTGTGTGTGTGTGTGCATGTACAAGTTTTCATATAGAAATACTTGTCGAAAAGTTTCCATCGGTAACTTTTTGAACCTGAATTTAGCTCAAAAAGGTGCTTTTAGGAGGTAATTTTTCAAATTTCCCAATACTTTTTCCAAAAATAAAGAAAATCTATCGAAATATTGAGTAAAATCAGCATAGTTTGCCGTAAACGAGATTTTTGTATAATCTATTTTATTAATTTCGTTATAACTCCAAAACTTCTAATACTTAACATTTTCACACATTACCTACAAAAGTGTAGTAAAAACGGGAAAAGAAAAAATCATAAAAATCTTCCTTTTTTTGGGTTAAATATACCACTTTGGAATTACCTTATGTTTTCTTAAGTTTGACCTAATAAAATTTTTAATTATTCTTATTATTCAAAAACTTAACACAACCGAACTTACATAATATATACCTACTGCTCCTGGAAAAATATCGGAAATCGTAAATTCTTTTTCAAAACAATCGTTTAAAGCTGGAATTTATATGATATCCGTAATTTTTATGTAAAAATGATAATACTCGTATATTAATTTTTTTTCATTTAAAACGTTATTAATTTTAAAGTTTAAATTATGATTAATACCCGAGTTCTTTAACCAAATGATTCTTCCATTGTTTTTTCACACGTGGCACAATTTTTACAAAATTTGAGAGTCTAAATAATTTTCAACGAGTGCTTAAGTTTTAGAATTATGGCTCAAATGACGGTTAATCCAAAAAATGGCAGACATCAAATTATTATTAGGTATTATGTCCAATTTATTGCGTTTAAGACGCAAAATTGTATACCAGTTTATTCATATATAAGTCAACTTATATTTAGGTTTTGTTATAATCAGTAGTATCAATTTTTGATCATAAGAGTTTTAAATTGAAAAACAGAACAACCCGGTTTAAAACTAGACGCAATTTTCGATCTAAAAAGTGACAATAGAAAACTTTCGAACAAACATTTCTATATAAATAACTATTATTATAAAACGAAAAATGACGAATTGTAATGTGAAAATATTTCGTGTTACATTTCGTGTCACAAATTCGTTGTAAATACGAAGTGTCGTAAATAGTGCAGGAATCAAAAAGGAGTTTAGGTGCAAGGGAGTCGAGGGGATACTCGGGAATCGTGTGTGCGCATAAAACGTTTTGGCCGTTCAACACAAGAGCCGAGAACTGGACGCGCGGGACACGGTGAGTGGGGGAAAAATAATATAAAAGGAGAGACCAGAGGGCGGGGAAAACGGACGAAATAAATAAAAACGAAAATAAAAAGAAACGTCTTCCGCGTGCGAAAAGTTTTTACTACCGGCTCCCGTACGGGGGTACATGCCGTGTGCGCTGCGTCCCGCTGGCCTTTTCCTCCGGTCCGCGTCTCCTCCGACTGTGCGACGCGACGTAAAACCGTCGTCGCAGTCAATGCACATAAATATCTATTATACAGTATGTTATATACATACACGTGCAAAATATATACTTTTAAAACGTCACGTGCTCTCGTCGCGCTGTCGTCGTGCCTACTCATAAAATATACGTGTCCAATTACCGTTGACCACTGAACGTGCACGACACGTTTGCTGGTGCGATACGCGCGTATAAATCACGCGCCATACGTGTCCTGTTAAAACCGAGTCGTCCACTTCCTCCGCGCGAAACTTTGATCCGAACGCTTTTTGTTCCGTTTTTACAAGAAACGCCCAACGGTTCATAATAATATAGGTTTTTTTTTTTTATAAACTCTCAAATCGTATTCTCTTTTTTCACTCTCACTCTACTTTGGCAGTGCCTGTTTTTGAATTTAGTATGAAATCGTAAAGCGAATGATCAATTTTGAATTCGAATTTTATGTTGTTCTAGTAATTGACAACAAATTACAACTAGCAAATACATTTTTTCAGTAAAGTATCGACTAAAACAAAAATAATTATGTGTATAGTGTAGCTCAGCGGTTCTCAAACTGTGCTCCGCGGAGCCCTAGGATTCCACGAGAATAGTCTAGGCGTTCCGCGGAGCATTTGAACTAAATCAAATTCAGATACTTATAAAGATTTTAAAATATTATATATTCTGATTCAGACCACACAGTTTAAAAATAATTTTGAGTTTACTGTGTCAATTGTTAATAATATCGTTGAATACTAGTTAATTAAAAAAAAAAAAAAATATATTTTACTCACTAAGAGAACGTCAAATCATGATCATATCCTGGGGAGGGGTTTTCGGATTCAAATACCTCCGAAAATTTTGGAAACAATGTATATACTTATTTTGCATTATTATTATTAATACACGATTTATACCGAAAATAATTATTGGAAAAAAAGTGATAAACCACCTCCGAAAAACTATGCTAAGTATCAAGCATGCGCACACTAGCCTGCCAACGTTTACCAATGTACAACCTAGGCCTAGCAAAATTTCTATTAAGTAGAATAAATTTTGTGTTGTTAGCTTTAAAAAAACCGAGCAAATTGAGCAATTTAAAGATGAGAATAATACCTGTTTATTTTGTACGTCAGTTTTATAAGATATTTTTATAATTACGTATAATTACGTAAAATTGTCACTATTTTTATAGGGGAATTTACAAGACCGCTTGCCGTATTGAACACAAGCACCAGTGCTAACTGAAAACGAAAAACTGAAATTTCTCTATTCATTTTTATGTGATTATATTAGATATCCATATAAACGTTATATTCCAATAATGTTATATGGCCCTTACCGGTTTATCAGACCCGTAAAAACCCTTTTTACAGTGTTGTCAAACACAACATGAAACTGAGAGAAAAAAAAAAATTAAAATTATTATTCTTGAGTCAAACTGGTGCCTGCATTTAATATGACGGATGATTTTTCGGGAGTAGAAGGAACAGAGGTTTCCGTTCTGTATTAGTTTATTGAATTGCGAAGATAAAACGGTTTATAAATATACATAATATTATTGATAAATGACTCGACTGGACGCTTCGACGCGGGAAAGCGTGGAAAACACTCGGTGGAGTATCTCCCGGCAAAATGCACGTACCCGTTACAGGTGATAAAACACAACTGGCCGCAATCGCGCACGTTCGTTCTCGATATCGGAAATGTAATTTACCGAAATAGTTATAATAATTGCACTCGATCACTTTTGGCATGGCTGTATATAACGTTTATCGTGTGTGTGTGTGTGTGTGTGTGTGTGTGTGTGTGTATTGGCGGACTTCTTCTCTCTCTCGATCAATTTGCCGTTGGCCCGACACACTCGAAGCATTAAAGTGGCGCGCGGCGGCAGGTAGGCGAACAATATAGGTGTGGCGGCGGCGGGCGATTCTCTCTCCGGGGAACGCGAAAAATCTTGGCATCGTCGTTAACGACCTTTTACTTCGCTCTTCGTATATACGTACGTCGGCTTGCCAATTTTCACAATTGGTCGGTTTCTCGTGCGCCCGGAACGTGTAATATATGAAATGCTTTACAACCGCTGAATGACCCGGCGGCCCCCGGTAAAATCCCTGCGGCCGCGCACGTGTCCAGCTGTATACACGGACGTCGTCGTCGACTCGTGCGAGCTTCACTATCGAAACGGAAGAGGAAAAAAATAAAAAAAAATAAAAATAAATAAACGCTCGTCCTACGTTCAATTACTATTGTATACATTAGAAGTACTTAAAACACATTTGTTTTGTGGAAAGCATAGGTAGCGTAAGGTATTAAAAAGAAAAAAAAAAATATTCAAATCCATTGAAATCTGAACCTATTGTTATTGGTTAGCCTTTTCAACTTTGAGTCGTTATTACGAATTTATTAAAATTTACTCCGTGCAATTTTTTTATTTTCATATTTATTTTAATGACTGTATTATGGTTTTCTCAATAAATCTACGTCAATTAAATCGTTCCCAATTTAACAAATTAATTACCAGTTAAGAACAGTTGATTCCCGATTTAATTATCCCAATGTTACTGTTTCCTAAAAAATATATAAATACAACTTTTTAAAACAATTTTATAGTTTTTACCAAATTATATTTTCATGTAGGTGCTTAATAATATTACTTTTATAATATTACCTAGTATCTTTATCTAATATATTTCATAGTAAATTCAGAGCCGATCAAGGACATTTTAACGTGGTCACTTTGGAGTAAATTGTTTTGACGTAAGACCATTTTGGAGTGAGACTTTTTGAGGATAATTGGCGTAAAAAATACAAACATTATACATTTTGAGAATAAATATAATAAAATTGTAGTATAAATTGAAAATGTATACTTTTTTATATATATAATTGATTTGGAAACAGACTGTTTTGTACAAAGTTTTAAAAATTAATAAAAATAAAGATAATAAATATAATAAAACAATTGAATTTAGCAGTGATATTTATTTTTATGCTTTTTAAAAAATTAATTATGTACTAGTTGCTGTAATTCTAAACAATAATCATAATAATCTATTATTTCATTAATTCTTTTGTCGACATCAATAATATTATATTCTTCATGGCCAAATATTTCTTGCCTGTGTATTCTCTTTACTTGAATTGTTGTTGATTATAACTGATAAAAGTAGATACAATATATGACAATTTAACAACAAAAATTGATTACATACACTTTCAAAACGCCAAAATAGACTTACGCTAAAACGGTCTTATGCAAAACAAATTACACCAAAGTGGCCACGCCAGAAAGTTCGGGTTCGGTAAAGCACTTCTATTCGTTTGATATTCAACAACGTTTTAATATTACTTTATCCAGTCGGAAAATATTTCATACAATATGTAGGTAAGTATAGAGTATTAAGCTATAATTACGACTATGACCGGAAGAGCGTATATTATAATATTCCTTATTGTTTCATGGTATAAAATGATGTGATCAATATTTTGTTGATAATTATTTCATAATAATTATATACCTTACAGATATTGATTATTGGATTTATTGATTATTTCTATTTCATGAAAAATAATAATTATAGTGAATATTTTCTGTTTTCATTGAATCAAAATTAATTATTATGAAAACCGATATTTAAATAATAACATTGGGAAAATCGTCCCCAAACCTCAAATTACTTAGTTTTTTTAAATTCAAATTATCAATTAATGTAATTCTAAGCCTTGTAAACCGAAATTATTTTAAAACTTATTTTTTTTTGTTTTGAAAACTAAGTCTTAAATACTAGAATCTATTTTTACGGTAAATCCTATACCTATATTTTTTTTTTTTTTAATTTGAACAATAATTAAAGGACAACAATTATTCATTTGTAAAATATGTACTAGCATGCCACTTGGAATTGCGAAGTCTGCTTATTTTTTCGAATTCGTTTTGTTGGTTTTTCAACGCAGTTTATGAAATATACAATAATTTTTGTAATACTCTGATGACGTAACTCGTACGTAACTCTCGTAATCTCGCACTATTTTGATCAGTAAAAACACTTTAGTATGTCATTATAGTATGTAAATTGACATCATAATATGGCTTATCGATTAGAAAAATATATATATGTATCTAAAGTACGAGTATTGGAGTTTCAGATATTCTTTCTTATACATATAATGTGGTTTATTATCATTTGATTTTTCGAAATAAATTTCTATTATATTTATAAAAATAATAATATTTATTTTTATAATTATTTTAATAATTATAATACTATGGCACGGGTACGATTTTATTTATTTATTTATTTTAATCAAAATTATATAATACATATTAATTTAATTATTTTTTCCATTATTTGTTGTCCATTAGCCTTAAGCATGTTTTGTTTATTTGTATACACTTATTTATTTATTCCACGATCGTCGTACTCGCCCACGCGTCCACGGATTATCGTATTTATTCGACACGTATTTTTGTGATTCGTATTGGAAAATTTCCATCTGTTTACATTACTAATACGCATACACAATACACATCATCATCATCATCATCATCATCGTCATTGATTGACACGTGCATTTGCATATTTTATAACAATGTTTCCACGCAGCTATATGACGTGTGCCATGAATTGGGTACTGTGTTTACTTACCATATTACGCATTAAATACAGGGTCCGTCTTTTTAATTTTTGTTTGTCAAAATATTTTTTTATTTGAAGTAATGGAGTTCAATGATTTCGGTATCTAATTTGGGTTAGTAAAAAATTAAGTTAAAAAAAAAAAAGGTGAAGTAAAGATATGCAAAAATAAGTAAAGTGTAGACAAGAAAGCCGGACATATTTCGCATGAGTGTTCTTGGCTCTTCGGATCAAATACTCTTGGTGGGTGGGTGTGATACATTTTAAAGGAACGATAAATCATTTCTTCGATAATACGATTCTGAGCCAAGTCTGTTAATAATATAAAGAACAATAATAGTTATTAGTTTTCAACACATCCACTAAGAGTATCAGACCCGAGAAGTAAAGAATAACCATGGAATGAAGTATGTTCGGCTTTCATTCTTCGCTTTACTCTAAATTTATATAATATATTATCGGTCCCCTATACAAATGGTTAAAAAAAATGATAAATATAAAATAATAGGTAATTCATAAAATATAAATTATAGAGGGAAAATTTTTTTTCTTCTGTTTTAAACTACAGTTTTTTAATCGTGTTTAAATCGTTTGTTTCAAACAAAATTCTTTTTGAATAATTTTGGTGTTTAAAACATGTTTTTATGAGCAAAAGTTTTAAACAAAATATTTAAAACATCTCAAACCTAATATTTGTAGACGTGAGTAATTTCGAACCAGTCGATCACGTCGATCAGTGTAGCGAGAAAGCAAAAAATACTTTAGTTTTTCGTCATCACAACGTATACTTAAGCTGACGTGCAATTATCTCCATTATTATCATCTATACGCCACCGTACGCCTACAACGTGCGCGATCGGTAAACGTCTAAGCAATTATTTTGGACGAACGGCGTTTCTGACGAGTGTTAGACAAATCCGTTCGGAAACGTAATCTCCTTATTATCGCTCTAAAAATCGTCAAAAAATTTACCGATATTGCCGTGAATACAATTCAAAATTATCGCAAATCTATTCGGCGGAAGTCATCAAAAATATTGCTCTGCGTGTTGTTTCCATCTGTAAAATCGTAAATGTAAATTCTGGAGATTTTTCCCTATCCCCTGATCAACTCGTGTAAAAATTCAATTTTCTCCTTGTTTTTAACAGTCTGTACTATACATCTGTGATTTTACGAAATTTCGATTGATTTTGCAGGATTCTGCGAAATTAAACTTAAAATTGGAGTTGGAGTAAAATTTAAAAAAAAATTGTTTTTGCTCGTAAACACAAAAAAAAGAATTAAGTATTTTTTTAATTCAACAGAAATTGGTGTAATCAGTCATTGAAAAAAAAATCGAATTAAATACAAAGTCGTGCATTTAAAATATTTCGTGTTACCATTATCAGAGAACACACTGTATAATATCATTATTTAACATCATAAATAATATAAACATGGATAAAACATACATAGATAGCCGTGAGCCTGGAAAAAACATAATTTACCGTTAAGTTCATATCATGATAATAGTTTATGATAAAAATCTTACATTTTGTGTTATTAACATAAACAATATACATGTAATTAATATCTTAACTTTATGATATTCACGAAAGAAATGTTTTTAAAAAAATATCGAACACGCCTCATAAATGTTTATATTATAAATCGACGTCCTCATAACTTAACGGAGAACCGGCGGGTTATCACTTATCATTGTCAAGTGTTACAAAAAAATATATTGCTTAATTATTGAAAATATCAAAAATACCTCATCATAGACGAATTCCATATGAAATGTAAATATGTAATTATTGTTCAACGTCCTCGACATGAAACTGACAATCATTGTTGTTTATAATTAAATAAAGCTCTGCTCAGGATCTTTTTATTGAAAAAATCTTTCATCTCGAAATCAACCCAAATAAATGACAGAGTATAAATAAAACCCTATTAAAAAATAAACACTCGAATTACATTAAAACCGAATGAAAATTTAGGTTAACCCGAAACCAGAATTATTGAATTAGTTTAAAATTTTAAGTGGCATATTAATTTGCATGTATTTTTAGCAACTAAAACGGTAGTTCGCAAATAAAAAATTGTTTTTTTATAATCAAATTTAATAATCGCTCATCAATTACTATTTCTAACATTTATTATGACCCATACTTTTAGTGATATTGAATTTTGATATACCCGGGGCACATATAGGATAATATACATTCTCAATGCACTCGAATAGTGTTATATTCTATAAGTCCCAGTTGCTCGGGAAAAGGAGATGAAATCAAAAACATCAAATTTTCAGAAGAGTAAATTCTAAGTTTTAGTATATTCTATTAAATTGTATTATATTGGTAAGTTTTAATTTCATTAATTTTAATTTATTCGCACATTGTATAAATAAAAAAAAAAAATATATATACATTACTAAAATTTAAAAATATTGAATCGATGTAAATGATACTATAATAACTATGATTTTAAGTATACCTTAAACATACGAAAGGTAGATAATTTTTTTCAAATTTAACAGAATAATTTATTGAAAATAATCATATCATCATTGTGTTTAATTTATATGTTACTTCAGTACGTTGATTAAGTTGTTCATTAACGTAATTAGAACAAAATATTTTTGGAAGCTAAAATGTTATTTAGCCCCCGCAAAGTACATTAACCTTCAGCAATCTTCAAAAAATCTGAGGGGGCTATGAGTGGTTTTGAGGGAGCTTAGCCCCCCTAAGCCCCAACCTATTTACGCCTATGAAGTTGATTGATTATGTTACTTATATATGTTACTTCAGTAAAATAGGGATGTATTAATGTTGAGTATTATTTTGCATTAAGCGTACTTAAAAATAAAACTGATTACATCGAATTCGTATTGAAACTTTCACATTATATAATAATATACAATATATTATATATTTATCACCCTAATTAACCATAATTAATACGAATAAATTAACATTTGACCGAAACTAGAACTTTTCACTAACCCGAAACACTCGAATAAACGATTTGGGCACAAAAACCCCCTGAAAAAATGATTTATCGTTTCTTTAAAATTCAACGTACCCACCAAGAGTATCTTCCAACAGGTCGAGGAACAAAGAATACCCATGGAGCGAAAAATGTCCCACTTTTTCTTTAATATCCCGTTAAAATAACGTTCACACGTTTTAGTCTCTCAATAGCGGACGCTTCCATTTTGCGTGTCAACCCTGCAGCACGTCATTTGCTCGCAACGATAATCACGATAATGGAACGACCCTCGTGATTTGCAATTATCCACGCCACGGTTATATATTATTTAGGCGCGTGTACAATACATTTTAACAATAATAATAATAATAATAATAATAATAATACGATTGTGGCCCCGTCGCCTCGACGCTGAGCAAGCGACCGGACGTCCGGACGGGGGGGGGGGTGACCGCCAAAACGGATTCGACGGACAATAATGCCGATGATTCCCGTACATATTTTAATATGTATATACATTATACACAGTGACGTTTCCTTCGCCCGCGGAGTTATTCACTAGATATCGAATAATAATTATATTATATCATTTGGATTACGAATCGAACCTACGACGCGCGACGTGCCCAATGACGACAGTGAATCTGAATGGAAGGGCACCGACTATCCACGATTACAGATTTTCCCGGCGATCCTTTCACGTTTCAAAGTGACATTTTTTTTTTTTTTTTTTTTTTTTTTTTTTATCACCGATTCTTAGCATTGGTTATGCGCCTGAGTTAGTCAACAGATTGGTTTGAGAATTTCCTTTTTGGATCGTCGAAAAAACCACTAGTTTAACTTAAAATCTGATCTGATTTTATTGATACACTCCTAACTCTCAAAGCAAGTATTAATTTTAGGGTGCCTAAACGTCAGTTGAAAAACTACACTATATTTACGGTTCCTTTCTTTGCAGCTCCCAACTTCCTGCATTATTTTTCACTTCCCATTTAACAAATTTCACCTATGACATCCTGTGGTTTGAATCCTGAATACTGAGCTTGTATTGTTCAGAGACTTAGCTATGAAATAAGCGTTTTTTTCACACGGAGTTTGGTGAAGTGTTTTCGTTGACATATATATTATATTTATAGATTTGAAAACAACTTGTATTATTAAATTATACAATGTTTTGGGTTAGAATCGAAGTCAGTATGATGATAAAATTCCACACTCGTTTTTCCATGTATTTTGTATTATAACATCTCGTCCCAATCGACCATGTACGAATAGAAATATAATAATAGAAATACAAAATGTCCATGGTCAGAATTTGAATAATATAACTTATAAGGTACAAAAGTTGTACATATATGGCAAAAAATCGTGACAGTTGGAAAGAACTGGTTGAAACGTGTCAAAGACTTTAAAAACCTGTTAAAAACATCAATAATAATAATAATAATAAAAAAAACAGAACAAAAGTGGTATTTAATACCTAGATTCCGTGATCGCTAGGCAATGAATGTAAAGAGTCAAAGCTTTCTCACCACCTTTGAAAGTCAAAGCTTTCAAGAAGGTCCAGAGGTCAGGAGAATGTTTTTAATTTATACAATTATTATTCAGTTAATTCAGTTAATTCTTAATACTAAACTAACGTTGCTTTAGGTATATTAAAATTTAATAACGTTAAAACATTTAAAAACCATCATTTAATGATTAAATGAATGTTTTTTTTATGAGCTAGGTTAAATTTACTTCCTCTTTTAAAAGTTACGCATACAATAATATTTTTTATTCATGACGGATACGCGACGACAGTGCACGCGTTTGCACTATGCACACACACACACACACACACACATATTAATATTCATTTCTTTTCACGCACTGTCACATCCCATAAATGCGTGTTGTATAAAATTCCTATTTTTAATTCCTTGGAATATGTTACGCTCCGAGGCCCTTCGTGATTTGACATTTCCTTATCAACCATACATACTGCCATACTGATACTAAAATACAATCTTTGTTTACATTGATTGTCCTGTTTAACTTGTAATATTAGAAGGATTATATTCTACAGATCTTAAGATAAAATATCATGTGGTGAAAAATATAACATTATTTTAAAAATAAAAATAAAAATTTCCTTTACCGTACGTATATTCAGTATCTAAAATTTACCAAATGCTTCACTTAATACTGTATAGCAAACGGAATTTTTTCTACGTACAAAATTTAAAACTGTCAATTCTACATCTTTGTCCGCGTCTTTGATGTGTGTCGACTCGCTTTTTTGTCTTCTTTCTTCATAACAGTGTGGTTTTCTCAACATATTGGGCGCTCGGTGTGCGCCCGGTCTTAAGTGAATTTGAGGTGTTATTTTTTACCAAGTACAGAACTACGATTGAAAAAAAAAACGTATAACACATTTTTCATTAGAAATTTTAAGACCATATTTTTGAGCTTTGTGAGCCAAACTATATTTTGAGCTTTTATAATTGTAATTTAAACGCGCGTGCGCGCCTGTTGCAGTCGGTACGTGAATCGCATAAAATCCGTTTACACGATGTTACGCGCATAATAACAACAAGATAATAATTGTATAATACAATATTATAATAGTAATACGACCGGTAAGTCAGCGGACAATAATATGTTATGTGTAATGTCCAACGTCCTCCCGCCGCCGCCACGGTGGCCGCAGCGCATCACACGACATTTATAACTCTAACTTCACGACACCGTGTATGCTCGGGTTTAATTTGTATGTACAAAGTGTTCAAATTCAAGGGGGGAAGGACCGATGACGTGTACCTTTGTGTTAATTGCGTATCGCGTTTTATTTCCGAGCCCTGTTGCACACCCGCCAGCACCCAACTTAGAAAATATGGACTCGGGGCAATATAACATTAGGAGCCCTTAATATTTGATGTGATTTAAAAAAAATTAAAGTAAAGGCAAGAAAACCGGACTTACTTCGCATAACAATAACGGTTCCCGAGTCATTTTTGTCAAAGGCTCGCACGATCACACACGTGTTTTACTTGTCTAATAGGTACACACGTTGATGATTAGTTGACAGGATGGGTTAAACCAATGATAAAGTACTATTGGCCAACTGTATGGTAAAATTTAATACAGAGCTTATTTTATCTATTTAATAATAACTTTAAATTCCATTACGAAACGTGACTAAGTTGTTTTGTAAATATCATCATATCAAGCAATAATATCATAAAATTTCACAGTGCCACTTTAATATTTAATTATCAATTGGAGCTGGGGCCCTAAATAATATTGGGGCCCGGGGCTGCAGCCCTCCTAGCCCTCTCCTCTAAGAGCTCTGACACACGGGAAACGCGTAGAGATCGATAAAACGAATTTGTTGTACTTACCTATGTGCGCACGTCACCTGCACATGACGGCGACAATCGCGTGCACAGTGATAACGCAATGAGAACTGTATTGTAATATTATTATGAATAACGAGCAGGACGTCGTTGCAGGAGCGGAGCGATAGAGATGCTTATCGTTCGGGCGATTAAACGCGGTTACTGTGTGTGTGTCCGGGCGCGACCGTAGACGTTTTTTTTTTTTTTTTTTTTTTTTTTTTTTTGGAAATAAGA
>JAIPRM010010067.1:0-14109 GCA_025469315.1 Stegophylla sp. TES_Ste_2020 | reverse complement strand
TTTTTTTTTTAATTTATCAATTATAAAATTTTTTTTTTTTTTTTTTTTTTGGAAAAAAACTACCCAAAATTTGACAAAAATGACTCGGAAACCATAATTTTTTGATCCGAATTTTATGAAATTTAAACATAGATAATCATATAAGAAAGATTTTGGCGCAAGAAAATTTTGAAAATGTGAAAAAAAAAATTTGGACATTTTTCTAACATTTTTTTTTCTCGTTTATTTTTTTTATACTATTAACTTCTCTCATTCAGAATCGTTTTATTGAAGAAATGATTTATCGTTTCTTTAAAATTAAGTTCACCCATCAAGAAAATCCCACCCAACGTGCGAAGTATGTCCGGCTTTTTTTCTATTTATATAGTATAATATAAGTATTAGTAACGTGATGATAACTTTATTTTTATTTTTTGCTGTACGAAAATCTATACATTTTTAAAATCATTCGACAAAATAATAATATGTTTGAACAAAAACAAATAATTTTCTTCGATTTAAAATGGTTCAAAACATGACAAATACAGAAATTAAAATTTTCGACAGTAACTGCGATATTTATATAGTTCGTTCTAACCCAAGATGATTGTAACGTAATGTTATTTTCATGAATAAAAGGATCGAAAGACAATGACTTTTGGAATTTTATTTTATTTCTCGAAACCTAGATAGATGACGATTTCTAGGCGAAGCGATGTGAATAAATTTTAATTTATTTGCCTTTTGCCGACAGTGTTTTGATATATTACATCATGTTGTTCTATTTTAGACGGTTGATAAAAATCTTGAATTTATTATCACTTTTTCTTTTACAATGTGTTTTGTTAAAAATAGAATATATAATACTTAATATACAAATAACAGTAAAAGTGTAATATACTACTATTAAAAGTACATTTCTAGGAATGTCTCCTAATAACTGACGCTTTTACACATATGTGTGTATTGCAATCTTTTAACACTGACAATCCTCATACATTTTAATCTCTCAATAGCAGCCGTCTCTGTAAAGCGTAAAAATATTCATTTCCCACGAGTGCCCTTTGCGCATACATGTATAGGCTTCACTGTTTGTATTATTATAAGAATATACATAGGTTTTTAACGCGTTTAACATCTGGGCTCCAGTTATAACCTTAGTTAAACTTGTAGGTTTGGAACAAATAAATTTCGTTTACATTCCGTACGGTGAGTGTAAGCTGCGTGACATTCATCGCATTGTTCGATTTCGGAAATGTTGTTTCATCGATTTTTATTTATTTTCAGATTGATTAGAAAAAATATAGGTGAGACTGTTTTAAATTTTCAGCTAATAATATTAAGAATTCATTATTTTATTAGATATACCATCTCGCAAAACACAGGACAATTCCAAAATTACATATTTAACCCATAAGTGATAAAAAAATTTTAAAAATTTCTCTGTCTGTATTTTACCGTCTCACGTGGTTGAACATTTCAAGCTTCCAGTCCTATAAAATTCGGAGTAATAGTAAAATTAATAAAATCGCGTTTATGGCATATTTTTTTCCAGTTTTACTAAATCTTTCTACAGGTTTTCCTCGTTTTTCAAAAAATTATTGAGAATTCCGGAAGACTGCCTTCTAAAGTACCATCTGTGGGTGATTTCCGATAAAAAAAAAAGACTATGAAACGTTCGAACAAGCGTTTTCATACGAATAATTGTTTATAAACTTTTTTCATTACATTTTAACTAGTGTCCCGGCCCACCCCTTCTGACACATCTAACTACGCCACTGCTGTACAAGTCGGTTTCGTTACAAAGACGTTTTCTACACATTGTTTGTAATTAAATAAAAACACATTATTATTTTTCCATTCATCTAATCGTTGTTTGTGTTTTTAATTTCATATTTTTCAGTGTCGGGTTTTTTTTTTCACAGCGTGCGTATATTATGAATAACGAAATGACGAATACACTCCCCAGCAGTCAGTGCCGGATCTAGGGGGGATCTAGGGCAAGTGGGTATTATTGCCCCGGGCGCTGTCGGTACGAGGGCGCTCTAAAAATTTAAGAAAAATCAAAAGAGCTCAATTTGAGTATGTTAAAAATGTACAAATGTTTCAAATTTTTTTTCATTTAAAACGTTTAAACTTGAAAATTTACAAAAATAAACGTAAACATAAAAATTATTAATATTATAGAAAAAAAAATATTCCGTTATAAAAAACACCCCCTGTTCTTCCCAAGAACGGGCCCTCCGGCTACACATATGGAGTGCACAGTTAAGGGCGCGCTGCACTTTTACTCGCCCCGGCCGTCATATGTCCTAGATCCGGCACTGATACCCCAGTGAACTTAAAATATTCGCTGACAGTCCTGAGTCTGCGCGAGTGGCTTCGGAAATGTGTGCGCGCAAACCAGGTGCTCCCATTTTAATAAAAAGGCACGAGGCCCGTGCGAACGAACGCGACCTTTTTGTTACTAGTATTATATTTTCTTTTTCCGGGTTTTTATTATTATTATTTTTTTTTTTTTTTTTTTCCAGTAGCATTTCGATCGGATCGAAGCGCGTACGTTAAAAATACATTTTAAGAGCAAAAAATATGTACTTTCGATTCCGAAGCCGTACGACAGTAGTAAAAACAACTTTTTTTCTCTCCCCCCATAACGACCGGTAGTAATTTTCGCGTGTACGGTTTTATCGGTCTGTCTGCGCGGTCGCTACCACCGCGTTATTTTTCAACGGCAATTCTCGCCATAACACTCTATTCCGGTGATTATTTATATTATTCCGGGAACAACTTTATTCGCGGGACGCACGTGCCACGAAACCCCCCGCGGTCCTCCCGGTTTACAGCGCCGGCCATTAAGTACCCCTGAGGAATTGAAGATTCCGAGTATTTCGTCGCATCTTACATTTTCGCCGTCTTTTTCTTTTCGTCGAATCTAGTATTCGCCAAGTCTCTCCACCCCAATTAACTCAAGAGATTGGGGGGGGGGTACTTTTCCAGAAATTTCATGGAAGGGGAAAAAAAATGAAAAAATATAACCCAATCTAGCCAACTTCAAATGAGTTCAAATTTTCAATTCAGAATTTTGTATTTCTAAATGCACCGCCTTGAAATACAAAATTATTTATGTATTCAATAATTCCCTCCTTTTTCTATTTTATTGTTGCGTTTTGTAATATATTATTGAATAAATGTATTGAATACATGTTATCTATGTTGGTACCATTCGAATGATTTGTAAAGAATTTTAGATTCTATGTTGGTACAGTTGGTCGATATCGCTGGTTTTTTTTTCTCCATGAAATTTCGAGAAAAATACCTGGACGCCGCGTTAACTATAAGTGTCGTCCAAGAGAGCAGCAGATGATATATCTGTCTCATAAAGGCGCCTTGTACCATAATTATTACCACGGTTACTTGAGGTAGGTTAATACTTTTTATCATGATGTGATAATATTATTACTTATACAATGAATAACAATGACCGCGAACCGATTCGAAATTGAAAAATATTTTATTTTTTCTCCCAAGTCGTACACTTATTTATATTACTATGGTGCACCGTGGTGTTATATGCAAAGCAAACGACTCAAGTCAGTTTTTTTTGTAAATAAGGGACGTCGTGGAAATAAAAATATATATTCATGGAATAATATAAAAAATTGTCATGGAACAAAAAAAAAAACCCCTTAGGTAAATTTTAAGGAACGTGAGATAAGGAACTATGGCCCATCCATTCTTTATTATCTATGTACAAAGCGTACTTTCTCTCGCTCTCTGTCAAATTTCTGATATAGATAATATTATATGAAAAAAAAAATGTCCGAAGAGAAAATATCAAAGAAATAAAATAATAATAATCGTCGACGTTAAAATATCGGACGATTAGAAGATAAATATGAATCCATCAAAAGCTTGCGTGTTATTTGTTGATGTTAGGGTAAAATATTTTTATAACATTTTATATGGACTAACATTTTAACGTTTTGATCAAAAAAAGGTTGTTTGTTTTATAATCGTATGAATTCGTATTAATGTGTATACATTGTAACGTTATATGTTCTTTTATACTCCTGAATATTATTTTTGTTGGATGTTTTTATTGAACTTAAAAAAAAAAAAAAAAAAAAAACTATAAATCATTTAAACTAATATCATCATCAAAATGTTCAACTGGGAATATATTCGAGCATTTCGCCGAGAATAGAAAATAATAATAATGATAAATAATAAAATTAACGTCGTTATAAAACCACTAGTTTGTTCGCTTTTAAATATATTAGTAAATAAAAAAAACCTTCCAACTGCTGAATTTTCGAGTATTCAATTGAATAGAACGTCAGTATACTTTTGAATTTTTTTCAAAATCGGATTGATATCTATTCCCATTGCATCATATGTAGTCTGTTATGTTTAGGTTTGCCCGTCCTGTCGTTTTTCGAGGATTTCCGCATATTATGTATAACTATTGTACACTCGTCACAGCATCCGGGCGTATACACATAAAACATATTTCACAAAATATCATAAGTTGTCACCCACACGACACCTGTTGCGTTTCACGATCTCACTCTGTCGCCAACACTACGTCTATATGCATACCGTCATTATAATCACCTGAATAGAGAAGAAAAAATAACAAATACGACAGCCACGTAATCGCAAGTCTCGAATTCAACGTGTTACGAGCGTTCGTGCTGCGTAATCTTCTGTTAAGTTCTAAACGAAAACTTGTTACAACTTCAGTTCTAAATATTGTATTGCTCCGGTTGTGTTTTTATATCAGTCATGAATGTCTTGGGGTGAGGATGGGGTGGTAGGTGGGTCACCCTCCTTCTTGGAGTTTCGTTTCTCACTTCAAATAAGAACTCGAAACTTAATACGTTTATTTTTATTTCATTATTTTTATTGCCTGTCAGAAACAATGATGTGAATCCATAAATTGTAATAAATCAACAAACTACAGAAATATATGGAAGGAAGCAAACTCAGAAATTTTCCGTTAGGCAAAAAAAGAAACATTTTTTATCAATAGGTGGGAGTTGATTTTCACAACATCCCTTTCCTCGTCGACCTGAAATTCTTCTCTTTCTCAAAATATGAATGGAAATCCCTCGAAATAATATATATATATGTAGCATTTCACGTTTAAAATTTATATTTCGAGTGAATTTATAAATAAAAGTCAAGTTTTATAAAAGCTCTAACAAAAATATTATCAACTGATGTTTTTTTTGGAAAATTTGTTTTAATTTGTGAGTATAGATGCTCTGCGAAATTTCGAAAACCTGGCGCCCTCGGTTTGAATACGAGTTACATAGTAACAAAGCTGGGCAGTAACGAGTTAAATGTTAAAATTAAGTTACTTAACACGTAACTTGGCCCAGTTTAGCATAATAAGCAGACAGCAGTAGTTTTAAATTGTCGGAAATTAGTGTAGAAGACAGTTAATATAAGGAAGTGTTATTAATTAATGTAATATTTATATCCTTAATCGGTTAAAATAATATGTTGTGTAAAAAATGATGCATACGAGCTAAACGAGAAACGAAATGCTTACTCGTACGAGGCGAATAATTGTTAAACTATATCTACAATAATTGACAATTCGGATGTATATTATTTTATTCGTTCGGTATTGATCGCTAATTCATTCGAATCCAACGTTTGATTTATATTGCCATTTAGTAGCGATAATTGCTCAGATTTATTATTTATATTATTCAAATGATTTCGCTGTTATTTATTTTCGCGCAATAAATAATGATAACGCGATATAACGTGATGGAATGAAAAAGTGTATTTTAGTATTTACGTTTGAATGAAATTCCCCGTTTAGTATGTTATAAATGTTGAAAACGGTGTAAAATGTGTGAGTGTAAAGTGATCAAACCAATTGATATTTTAATTTGTAATTCTCTGAAACTAACTCAGAAACACCAACTTCAGTGTTTTCGAGTCGAAAGAAGAGCATTTTGAAAAAAACACTCAGTGTTCTAATTAAATATACTTTGAATATAATAACAAAGGGTAGGATTACGTTACGTTTTTTTATTTTTTACCGGTAAAAAAGGAAAATGAAAAAAGAAAATTGTTTTATGAAACGTAATTAAATAGAATTAAGATTCCTTCCGTAGGTTTACTTTAAAAATAAAAATACAACATAATTAGAATTGAATAAGAATATATATAAATAATAAATATATATAAATATATAAGTTATATTTTCGTTAATTGTACATGTTTTTACGTCGAAATATTTTGTCATAACACAGGTACTATAATCGCAATTCGTTAACATTTTAAAAACGATATTCACTGTAATCGCTATTTCTCTTTGACCGTGATACAGGAATGTACGTAGTTGAAATCCTTCGGGTCAGGTGTTTCGAGACTTTGAAGAATTACATGACCCGTATTTTTTTTTTATTTATTATTTTATTTTTTTCGATTGAAATAACAACAACCATACCATAGGTGTATAATACGTATATAGCTCATTAAAATCGTAAAATGTTATTTTATTGTTATTGCCTCGTGTATATTATATACAAGTAGTTTCGTCCCCCGAAGTCGAGTCTCTAGAGATTTCGAGAAATTACATATAATACACGATGCTTATGTACACGGATCATTAAAATTATAAAACGGTACTTGTCATTGAAACTCTTTGAATCGAGTGTACTATTTAAGTCACGAGTTTGAGTGTTTCGCAACGTTGAAGGTTTTTAAAATTCGAATATTTTCGATAAACATTTATTTTTTAGACCCCCGAGTGGAGTGAAAAAGCTAGAGTTGGCATAAGGATGTTAATTTTCTCTCTCTCTAGGAACATTTTTTTTTGTGTAGAAATACTTATCCAAAATTTTCGACAAAATTGTAATTTTCTTAACCTGATGATGATTTTTAACCTAACTGGTCTTTAAAGAAAAGCAATTATATTACTCCGGACTAAGTTTATTTTTATTTATTTTTTTATTTAATACATAGTGTAAAACCATACATAGATTTTTTTTTTCTATACTTATGTACAAGAAGTTTTTTATTTTTATATTTCGTCTCTTCGTAAAGGCACGCAACTGCCTGTGCGCGCGTTTATAGAGCCGTATTATACACAGTACGCACAGACAATCGATTTTTAAAGCATTTATCGTTATGTCTGTCACAGACCACAGCCATCACCACCGGTCGGAGCCGAATAAAAAACGAGGAGAAATATTGCACGGCGTCATTTTATGTGCTGCCGGGGTCATTAAGCGATATAAAATAAATTGGCTCGTAGATTAGCAGCCTATAATGCGGATTCCGCGTTAAGTGTGCGTTACATTAAACAGGGCGATTTTTACAGCGTGCTCGACCCCATTTTCGGCCGTAAAAATACGAAATTTTGGGATTTTTTTTTTCCGGACAGTTCAAGTAACTATAAAACCAAAATATTTTCCATAACTCATTTTTTTTTTCATGTCACCTTAAGGGTGTCTACAAACTTTCTTTTTTCAAACGGCTACCCCCCATTTTAATTACGGAATTATATTCGGATTGTTTTCCTGTGAATTTCGATATTTTTTGAAATTAAAATTTCAACGAGTAGTTTTTGAATTGTTCAAATTTAAAATATTAAGGAAAATTGTCGTCACCTCGTGTCATCCGGTTCGAGAAACAAAAGTATCGTTTTATTTTTTTCGTCACGTAAAAACATGCGTTGTTCATTGTTGTCCAGGAGTAAAAACGGCGACGTTACGGCCGAACCTAACCCATCCCACCCCTCCCATCCGGCGGTCATCCTCCTCGCGTTCGGCTCCTCGGATCTACACGCGAGACGACTGCCCGATATTTTAGAAGTCTAATATTATTTATATACAGCTTTTGGTTTTTCATTTTCCACGTCGCGACCAGTTCGCCGAATTCCCTTATCCCGCGCGTGTATTTATATAATAATATACCCTTCGGGAACGCATATAACACAATATCGAAACGCAATATATATATATATATATATATATGTATAGAGTATCCGAAAATAAAAGACGTTTTTGCCCTTTTGTTTTTCTACGTCATCGATCCGCCGCTCTGTGGCACGTGGTTCCCTCTCCTTTTGAAATTCTATATTGTGGTCACTTCCATTGTTTGTGCTTTACTTTCAATTTTCTCTCCCCCGTCTAGTGTTCGCGTGCGACTCTAAAAGTTATTAATTTTCTTATCGTTTTTTCACCCCCCCCCCCCCCAAAAAATATGAGTGCGGCGCTCACAGCCGTCGTTCTACTAGAAATTCGTTAACTCGCTTTTGAGATTTTTCACATTTTGCTCGATATATTATGCAGGGCGATTTTTTAAACGTGATTTTTTGGCCTTAAAAATACAGAAATTTGAATTTTTTTCCAAAATGTTCAAGTCGCTATAAAAACTATGTTTTTCATAACCTTTTTTCTTTTTTCTTTTCTTTCAAATGACACCCCCTCCGTATTTTAATTATGGAATTTTGTTCAAGTAACTTTTCTGTGAATTTTGATGTATTGAAATCAAAATACGAACGAGTAGTTTACGTATCATTACAGCAATTCGAATTGATTAGGTGTTACATATACGCGATACGTTGGTAATTAAAATATATTATGTCCAAGAGACTTTTGGAATTTTCCTTAATACTTAAATTTGAATAATTCGAAAACTACTCGTTCAAATTTTGATTTCAGTACATCAAAATTCACAGAAAAATAACCCGAATAAAAATAAATGGTTGCCATTTGGAAAAATAAATAAATAGTTTATATCTCCGCAAGACATATCCTTTAGGTGACATGAACAAAATGGAAAACATAGTTTTTATAATCACTTGAACATTCCGAAAAAAGAAAGAAATCCAAGTTTTTGTATTTTTACGGCCAAAAAAGGGGATAGGCACGTGGTATAAATAAATTTTGTACTCCATTAAACGTCGAGAAGAAAACAGTGGTCGCGTTAATAGTCGCGCCAATTATTATCCTCGTCATGTCTATATACGTATACGCGTACCTAACGCTTATTATCGTTATGTAAATATCCCAGAGCCAGTGTTGAGTCCAGATAAGTACTTTTTTATCTAGATAAAGATAGAGATAATTGCGATTAAATTTATCTAGATAAAGATAATAGATAACTTATCTCAAATAATATCTCTGTTTTTTTTTAAATTCTTTTCTTTTAGTATAAATATTTTTTACTTAGTTGTCATTACTCGAGTTTGTTTACAAAGGTTCCAATAAAATATAATATAACAATATCAAGAATCCAATAGGCAATAAACAATATTTAGTATTATTCTAAATACAATGTAGTGAATTTATCACCAATTTATAAACATTTAATAATTATTCAAAATAAAATTTATTTCAACTATTTTATAATTTATTTTTCTTTTTTTTTTTCAGGCATACATAATAATTTATTTATATAATAAATGTACATAGGTAGTTTTCTTTTAATATAATAATAAAAATTATAATTATAGTTTTTAGTCTCTGCATTAAATCATTTTCGAGTCAATATTTATATACACAAATAATTGTTACTATTTAACAATTAAGTGTTTATCATTATTAACGCAGGAATTGTAGTAAAATGAGTAGAGAACATAAGTCACTGAGAGAGTTCACATTCTTAAACATAAATAAATACATTTGATACAACTACACGGTAAAATAAAAAATATAACAAAAACACAACTATTCCTGTAACATTTCACACTTACAAATAAAAGATTCAGTCAAAATTGAAAAAAATCGAAATCCTCAATTAAAAAAAAAAAAAAAAGAAAAGATTATTCGGATAAATATGCACGGATAAATCAATTATTTGTCTTAGATAATTCATATATTATTTATCTAGATAAATACATTTTCATCTGGACAAATCCCAACACTGCCCAGAGCAGACTTTCGCGCGCGAACGGGGTCGTCGACTGGCAAACGAAAACGGGTCGTCGAGCCCATACGAAAATAGTGAATTATAATAATAATAATAATTCAAAAGTAACGGCTGAGTTAAAAGGGTCCGGGACGCTGCTGCGGACGGTGACGAATGCAAAGAAATATATTTAAATTATTTCGTAGCAGCCGAGTGCGTTTTTTTCGCGTCACTTTTCACCCGGTGATCGATGAACTTTTTCAAAGCGTTCAAAGTCCGAATCTTTCGTTCATTTTGCTCTTGTATACGTATTATTATTATTATTATATTCCAGAGGGAAACACGAAAACTGAGGGGTTCCCACAGGGAAATCAAAAGTCAGCTTTATGGCGCGCGCGGATACGAAAGAAATACGATATCATATACACACATACGTCATCGTCCGACGGGGTTGGCCGAGTTATCATTTTTTTTGTGATAACTATTTTCGCATAAATTGTTCGCACTATTCGTGAGAGCGGGAAAATATCATTCGTTTTGTACACACTTCGGGCTCGACCAGCACAGATGATTAATTTTGAAAAAAAAAAAAAAGGAACGTTTTTCGACGTATCTAATATTATTAAGCATAATAATATGACGACGTGCACTGCGCTCTTACACTACTTATATTATGTCGAGGAAGAGGCGTATTCGGATTGTTTTCCAAGAATCGGATATCGAAAATGTATTATTTTTTAGGGGTTTAAAAATGACCGTATAAAATATAACGATTTTTGTCAGAGTTTTGCCAAACCCATTTTAAAATCCATAGTTTGCAATCGGTCACGTTTCGGCAAATCAAAATAATAATAATAAAATAAATCGTGTTTTATACCGATGAAACAACAAAACAATAATTTACAATAAGCTTTATTCGAGAACTTTCCCTCCTAAAACTAATAATTGGAGTTATTTGCTGCATGATTTACTTTGATTTATGTAACTTGAAAATCATAGAGATTTATTTTCATTTTTTTTATAAATTATCGTTGACACATCTCAATTATGAATGTTTAATGAATCCGTTATATCACGGCGCTATCGAACTTAGTGCGAGGAAATTAAAATTTCGAAAAGACATTACAAACGCATCTAAAGACTTTAAAAAATTACCATCGTAAAAATAAATGCGTTATCTCACGACACTTACGTGACAGTGAAAACGTGTTATTAGACATTGCCGATAACTGCACCGTCAGTGGAAATAAGAAGCTTTTCAGAAGAAAAGAAAAAAGAAAAAGAAAATTCTGTCTACGATTCTTCAAGATCTTTTAGCTCGGTCGACAAAGATTTCAACTGAAAATCAAATTTAAGACGATCCCCGATGAAAGATTTTCCATCTTTCCGGGTAGGAAAATTACTTTTTTTTTTTTCCAGGTATCAATTACCTATATTGCTTTTATTTTTGTTGAATATCTTTTAAGGGTCAAATTTTCGAGAAATAATTTTTGAAAAACACTCGAATCCTACGGAAAAAACGCGTCACGACGCGTTGCCCAGTGACCGTGCGCGTGGGAGTCTCTCCCGGAGAAAAAAAAATAAAATATTACAATAATATATCACTATTAACGCGTGACACATTATGCGTAGCGATGAACGTGCACACGACTCGCGCCCATTATACAAAATACAATAATAATAATAATAATAATAATAATAATAATAATAATAATAATAATAGGAGTAGTAGTCGAATCACGTGGGATGCGCAACGATGACAGGCGCTGACGTTTCGACGATGTGTATAATTCTTTTCCGTTTGTCTCTTCAATTTTTCCCGTCCTATGCGTTTTTTGTTCTCGTATTTATTATAAATTATACTACACACTCGGCACTACCATATACGCGCGCGTTCTCTTCTTTCTACTCGTCGTCATTATTATTTTATTTACGAAAATCGCCGGCAACCGTACGCGACCGACCGGTTCCGGTCCGAGCAGTGATGACGAAATAAAACCGTGGTCGTCCCAGAGATCGAAGAACGCAAAGTGCATAAATAAACATAGAAATATGTCAAAACAAAGAAAATCGTTTTCAAAACATTTTTTTTATTTTGCTAGAGATAAATTTATCTAAATTTAAACAATTTGCACGAAAAATACTTTTAAAATAGCAAAAATTGAGTTTCAAAAAAAAAAGTTTGAAAAATGCAAAATAAAATTTGCATTCTTAAATTATTTATATAGAATATAAATCTAATCTATTACATTATGTTATATGCGAAACGAATTTTGTGCTTGGAAACATTACAAACTCCTCAGAAAAAGAAATGAAATTAGTATTAAAATCCACACCTTAGTTATAAATTACCTACTAACTGTTTTATAGACAAACACAGTGGTTTTCTGTAATTTTTGTCGATTTATTTTTCCTTCTTTCACGAATGAACACTTTTTTTTAAATCGGATAATCATCTTTCAAAAAAAAATGTACCAATCAGAAGAACGAATTTGCCACCTATCACAAAATAGACGTCAGAATGGAAATAGAGTCAAAATGGACAAAATAGCCAAAAACAATAAAATTAGAAAAAAATATATTTGTTTTTCTAAAAAACACACTTTCGCTTTATTCAGAATCTAATTCATATTTAATTTTCGGTCATCAAATATGATAATAATACTCTAATTAGTACTGAATAAAACTAATGATTATTAAGCTTTATTTGATAAGTTAAATTTGTTTTTACCAAATTAATTATTTTTATTGATATTTGACGCGGTTTTATCGATTGCATCCACTGTTAAACCATATAAGTAGTCGTATATTATTTTATCCGAGTGATATTTTGTGTACTTCTCGGTACTACCATATATATACGCGTTCTCCTCTACTCGTCAATATTATTATTATTATTATTATTATTATTATTATTATTGTATTACTAAAACCCATTGGCCACTGTACGCGACCGGTTCCGATGTGATCGACGAACGCGCGCGGTGACAAAACAAACGCCGTCGCGTCGTCGTCCCAGAGATGAGCCGCAAAACGACCGATTAAACACTGTGGACCCCGGGGACCTTTTCCAATAAATAAACGTCACTTTTAATTAGTGTTGTTTACGCGGCGAGATGATTAAAAAAAAATATATATATATATTTTTTTTTGTCGTCGACTCGGGGAATATTTTTTTAGAGCGGCGGACAAAAGTGTGTGGAGAGACGGGTACCGATCTCCGGACCGGATAAGGTCGGTCGCACGAACCCTGCTGTATACGCGCAACGCGAAGAACGCTGCACGGCAAACCGTACAAGACGGCGTGTATGAGAGATCCGAACCGGGATTAACGTCGTTGTTTCAACACACACACACGCACACACACACACAGCTGCAACTGGTGTGTATTAGCCTGAAGAAAAAAAAAAATAATAAAATCACTCGTTCCCCCCCCAGTCTGCAGTAACGTTCCGTTGCCACCGCGGTTTCTTTTAAATGATATTTTCGATTTCAAAACATTTCTTTTTTTTTTTTCTAAAAACAAAATTTGATTTCCCATGTTTTCTTAAGCGATTTCTTAATATCGAAATCGATAACAACGTATAGACATTTCTCTAATGGTTTGTACCGTAGTCTGCTGAATCGAATGCTCTGGTGTCTAAGATCTGATTCTTCTATGCTGTGTTATCGCTGTCAAAATAATATGAAGTCAGTATATTTTCAATTAATAAAATATTATACGATGCCGAGTGATTGAGAGCCGAGGACTTCGTCCCTATGTCATCATCAATGGTTGCAAAATCGGCTATCAAAAGAGAGTTAAAAAAAAAAAAAAAAGTAATTGAACCAAGTTACTGGTTACTACATACTTATTTCGTCAATAGTCACTAATAAAAAACATGAAATTATACATTAACTATTCACTCAAAAACATTAATCGACTTAATAATTTGGATTTTTATGCGTCGAAAAATAGTTTTAGATTTTTTTTTTTTTTTTTTACTACTTTTTTGTGAATTGCATTTTGATATCGACATCAATCGACAGTAATTATTGGCATCGATGTCGGTGGAATATTGATTCTGTATCGGTGTCCATACTGTTGTGAATCATTTATAACAATGAAAATAAAATAACTACCAAAAAAAAAAATCCGGACATACTTCGCACGATGGGTGGGATTCTCTTGACGGGTGTATTTAATTTTAAAGAAACGATAAATCATTTCTTCAATAAAACGATTCTGAACGAGGGAGGTTAATAAAATAA